>JAAAKQ030086547.1:43941-57136 GCA_010016005.3 Zanna intricata | reverse complement strand
ATGAATGAATTGTATCGTGTGTGAAAAATGCCATCCCTGACCGGGATTCGAACCCGGGACCTCCTGATGAAAGACTGAGACGCTACCACTCCGCCACGAAGGCCGGCTAACTCCTTTTATTTACACTATTTTTTATTTTTTTCTTCATAAAGTTTTCATTCATTTCACCGTTTTCATTAACATAAAGCAAAATATGTACATTGTAATTGCATACAAGAAAAAATATATATATATATATATATATATATATATTAATAATAATACGACAAACATAATGGACAGTAATAAAAGTTTAAAAAAATGATTATAAAATTCAGGACGCAAAGAAAAAACTAAAAAATTTTTTAATGACATGATTCTCTATTCTTCTTTACGTTATGTATCAACATACATCCAAACAAAAAAAGGAAAAAAAATCTTATGAAATCAAACATAACACCCTATTATGATAATTTTTTATAGATTGATCCATATAAAATACAAACCGATAGGTCTATATAGCGGAAACCACGTTATTAGTTAAATCATCAATGAAAAGATTTGTTTTTAATTGTAAATCATTGTTATTTAACGCTAACGGTAAAGTAATCAAAATTCGGTGAATCAAAATAAGGATTCTTTTCGAAATCAGTGAAAAAAAATTAAGCTAACTTATTAAACTACCAACCGCATTCCGTAAAATCCTAATTAAATAATAATCATAGAATTTTAATCGACAGCTTTTTTTTAAATAGTATTTGCGGTAAAAATATTTCTTTTCAGATTTTTCGCTGAAGAATACGATATTTCTATCGCATGGTAGGATTGAAGATTAAATTGAATTTTCTTTACGTTTTGAGGTATGAGGAGTTCAAAAATTTCATTCAAATAATTTGTAATTTCCTTGTATATAGAGGCTTTTCTATAAAATTTATAGCTCAAAAATCTCTAAAACCACTACACTAATTTCACTAAAATTAAGATATGCTGTAGTACAGAATCTGAAGTGATTGTGAAAATTTGATGAAGATTGGTTGACTCGTTTTGACATACGTTCAGTTTAAAGTCAACCACGGACAAAATAATCTCAATCTGAGGTTATGTTGAATTTTGTATTGGCGTATTTTTCATAAGCGGTAATGCACTGAGTTGCCGGCCTCCGTGGCGCGAGTGGTAGCGTCTCGGCCTTTCATCCGGAGGTCCCGGGTTCGAATCCTGGTCAGGCATGGCATTTTCACACACGCTACACATCATTCATCTTCATCCTCTGATGTAATACTTAACTGTGGTTGGGGAGGTTAAAAAAAAAAATGCACTGAGTTACATTGGTGGTGAATGAGTCTAAACTTGATACTTCTGTGTAGAATCTGCTCATTACTTTCAATTATTTCATCAAATTACGGATATAATAATTTACACTTCTTATAAAGATAAAATATATTTTTTTATTAAATAATATAAAAAAAAACCATAATACTTCTTTCAGTTTTCATATTTAATTTGTTTTATTATTAATGTTATTGTAATGTTTTATTACTTTATGTTTTAGTATATTTCTCTCGCAGAACTGTACAAGAATTAATTACACAAGAATTTGTTATTTTTATAGTTATACAAAGACATCTTTGCCATTTTTTTTTATATTTAAAAGTATTATTTATGTTAAATAAAATTATAAACATTTATCCGTAAATTTTTTACTAAATTATTCGGTGTAATGTCTCATTATATATCTCAAAAATAATTCAAAACTGACATATTTCCATTTTTTTTTTTATACATAATTTTTTTTTTTATTGAGAAAACATTATTTTGTTATATTTACGTTTTAAAAATAAATAAGTAATTGAAGTATAAGATATTAGATTGCTTCCTTTCTTAGCGATATCTATATCTATAATAACGTTCAAGTAGTAACAAAATCATACGGGTTTAACCATTTTAAATCTTACTGATCAAAGCGTTCTACCACTTCATTAGTCATTCAGTATTAATGCATAAATAAGATGTGCCAAATAGTGTTGCGTAAAGTATCATCCTAAATTTTATTTTAAACAAGAAAGTAATTCTTTTTAAAATTTTTAAACTTCAAGCAAAATGTGGGATGAATTTTTTCACCAGAGAACTTATAGAAACTTAAGCTTCTTATAAGATATTACCAAATGAATGTCCCTTAGTTTATTTTTCTATAAAAACAGTTTAAAATGTTAAATCCTTTTATTTACACTATTTTATTCTTTTTTCTTGATAAAGTTTTTATTCATTTCATCTTGTTCATTAAAATAAAAGCAAATATGTACATTAGAAGTACATATAAATATATATTTATAGTAATAATAACACGACAAACATATAACGGATAGCATTAAAAGTTAAAAAATAAAATTATTATAAAAGTCAGGACGAAAAGAAAAAACTAACAACTAAGAAGACGCTAGCATCTTCTTTCTTTGTTATTACATCATTGCAAATCTATTTAAGATGATGTATATAAAACGATTAGTACAGTTCAATCAGCAAATAACAAGTAATTTGAACTGAAATTAAACAATTATCAAGTTTATAAATCAGTATTTGAAATTTTCAGAAAATAAAACTTAACATGAAATCACAATTAAAAAAAGTATATTCAAGAATGGTTTCTCGCCTTTTAAAATCATAAATTTAAAAAAAAAAAAAAAGAAGTTAACTGTCGAAGGTTTAAATGAAATAATCTTTTTAAAGAGAGAAAAATATTAAACGCTATTGAGACCTGTGATAATGTCTTGGAACTGACATTTAATTCAAGTTTCAAACGTAACAACTATCCATCCATTGGAAGCAAAACCACTCACAATCTCAGAAACAACATTAATTTAAACTGAATCGAAAAACTGTGAGAGCATGATCTTGCTAAGTAAAGAAATTATTTTTGCTCTTGTTTGAGAATAAAACCCTGTTTATTTCCACTGTAAACTCTTCTTTTTTTTTTTTGAACTTCATTGTCTTCAAACCTGAATTAAAATGGTCACTAAATCTGTTTAAATCATCCAAAAAGAAAAAATTAGTACTTAGTATTATACAAAATAAAAATAAGTTTTAGGAAAAATAAAGTGACCAGGACGAGAGATACAATAAGCCAATAAATGTTTGCAAAAAATACAGAATTAAATAAGTAAAACAGTACCGATATTTAAATACGATGTGAATGAAAACTGTGAAAGGGAACAAAAACAAAAAAAGTAATAGAGAATTAGACAGAAAATCAGTTGTTATATGATAAAATGAAAACAGGGATGAAGAATTCCTTATGAAGTGTTAAATTAGGATTTTGTTTTCGTACAAACTGAAATTTTAGTAATAAAAAGAAAGAGAGAGAAAAACTAGAGATATTTGGAATATGAGCATGAAGGTGACGGGAGAAAATCAAATGGGAAGACAATGAGAGAAACTACGAAGTTATGAGGAAAGTTCATGAGAGTAGAATCTTACTGAGAATAAATCAAAACAGGAATATCTAGCTCTCTGAGACATATAATAGGAAATAATACTAGAAGGACCAGTAGAAATGTAAAAAGAAAAAAATAGGCCGGAAAACAGTTCTTTAAATTATTTTCTCCGAAGAGAGGAGAATGGTGCAATAGAAAGAAGATAACCACAAGATTATAATGATGATTACTATTCAACTCTGTTGAATGAAAAAAAATTTCTATAATTCTTTCCAAAAATAATAATAACTTCGTTACATTCCTTTAAGAAAATTCTTGCCCTTAAATGACTGTTTTAAATATTTGATTTGGATATTAATAAACAACTATGATAAATGGTTATAGAAAATAACGTTAAACTAGACATCAAAAATCGTTTTACAAAAAAAGAAAAGAAATTAAATCTAAAACAAGATGTTCATTTTGATTCATAATAAACGAGTTATAAATCGTTATATTAAATGGTTAATAAATATTTCTTTGCATGTATTTATCAATTAAAGGTTGGAAAAACTATGAAGTATCGTTCCGGCAATTCCAATCGAAAATGGAAAGTTAGCTTAAGCCTGAACAGCTAAACAGGAATAATCTAAGTTGGTAATTTAAGCAGATTATACATTTTTTAAGCAAAATTTCCGTTTTATAATGTGACTTTTAAACGGTACTTCATAATTTTAAATCCACCTTTATACTCTTTCTTTTTTTTTTTTTTTTTTATAAATACTGATAGTAACAATTTTATGAAGTGCCTCCCATTTTTTAATTCTTAAGCAATATCATTATTTTAACATTATCTTTTCGTTTCTACAATATTTTTATTAGGTTTATTATTTATTTTTTATATATATTAATTTTATACTGATCATAATTTTTGAAAAATTGAAAGTTTTCGATTGAAAAATAATCTTTTATACGGTTATTCAACGTTAACAAAAAAAAACACGATCGTCAGCCTTATTTAATTTATAACACAGTTCTCACTAGAGTAAATATTGCATAATTACAATATTGAAAAGATTTCAATGGTTAAATATATTGAGAAACATTAACGAGTGATAACATCATTCTTACACGTGGAATTAAGGAACTTAGAAAACGGTTAAACAAATGCATCATAGACGAGAGGGGCAACAAATTATTAAGTAGTAGGCAGTATTTTGTAAATAAAAGTTTACACTGAATAAATTAATTTATTGAAAATGGTGTTTTATTTTTATAATGTAATAACTTTAATTAAACATGTAAAAAAGTATCTTTAAATTGGCTTTTAAGTACAATTATGTAACTTAATTCCATTATAAACCAGAAAGCATTAAAAAAAGGAGTAAAAGACGAAAGAAAATTTATTCCATACATTAACGATATTTGTCTAAATAGAAGAAGAACGCTGTATAAAAGATGTTGATAAGTTCACAATATTTACCAGTAGTGATATCAGTGACTACTTTGCTACAGTGACTGGGTTTAGTGACTTTCAAGCTATGAATATTAATATTCAGAAAATTTATGTCGAAAAAGGGAAAATCGTGACATAAACCATTACTAAGATGTTCATGAATTATAAGAAGTTTTAAAGGAAAATATTATATGTCCTAAAAGAAAATGAGTAGAATGGAAAGAGGGGTCGAGAAAAAGTGAAAGAACGAGTAAGCAGTAGACGAAGAGTGGAACAGTTCAATTTATGTGCTTAAAGAATACCGGTAATTTATTGATTAATACTAAAAAATCGTAAATTAACAATAATAAACGTAGCTGACAAGATACAAAGTGTAATAAAAAAGAAAATGGAGTAAACGTAATAAGATTATACGAATAAATTATAGGAAAATAATTAAAAAACATTCTCCTGTATAATTTAACTTTTATTAAATTTAATAAAAAAAAAATTATCAAACATAATAAATTACATTTTTATGCCACGGTTCATGTTTTATTGCAGACTAATATATTAAAATAAATTTTGTAAAGTTGAAGTAAAGAAGCCGATCTCTGTGACGGAATGGTAATGTCTCGGCCTTTCATCCGGAAGACCCGGGTTCGATATACGGTCATTCAAAAAAAAAAATCAACCCAAAAAACATCTGGTTTTAGGATATGAAATTTTACATCCAATTACAAACAACTTAAAAAAAAAACTTATCTAAAATAGATTATTTAGAATAAATTTTTTATGTGTAGCATAATTACTACTCTGAATAAATAAAACAACTAATTTTTTTCAAAATTATTTTATTTTTATTCGTATGGATCTTTATATATTTACTTAAACAATAATTTCTTTTACAGAAATATTGAGTGTATTTATAAATTAATGTAAATTTGCAAATTATAAAAATAGATATGTAAATTACATATTTTTACATTTCAAAAAAAATTCATTTTTTAAATAAATTAATAAAACATTAGAACAAAGATTTTTTCTTCGGAACCTTTTGATTCAAAAATCTTTAAAAACTATAGAAGCAAGTTTAAAACCAGCCACAGTCAGTCGGATGACTTTTAAAACACCAGAAAATAAGCCCCACCGAACACAAAAATCGTTACATAATTACAAAAATAAACGGATTATAAAAATTTATTTAAAAGATTTATGGCAAAATATTGCATGACTTTTCGGCTATAAATAAGAAAAATTAAAAACAGTTAAGAGCCAAAAAAAAAAAAAAAACCGGAAATAATATATTTTATTTAGAGGTAAGGAATAAATTCTTAGAAAAGTTTATTAAAAATATTCATGTATAGGTATAACTTAATATGCTTTTTTTCTAAATCTAATACCCTGTCCCCCCCGCTTTATTATAGATTAAAATAAGAAAAAGAAAATCTTTAAAACATTTTTTCTGCATTTCTTGATGCAAACGATTCTTCATACCTCTATTTATGAAGTGTAAACTTTTAAAACAATTTTGAAAAATATTTAAACCGAAAGGAGGTAAAGCAAAAGAAAATAAAAACAAATATTTCAAATTTAAGAAGTGGCGAAGGATTTGTTTTGAAATAATTTTTGGTTTATTTATTTTTTTATTTGGTTAGGTAACAAATTTTTTTTTAATAAAGTTTTCTCTAAAATGCCTCTGACGAAAATCGAGCTTGTTTTTTCTGCGATATCCTCCACCCCTTAAATGAATTTTAAAAAAACGAATATGATTAATGCTACATATATAGAAATATTTGAGCCAAATTTAATGAAAATCGGTTCGGTAAATCCTGAGATATAATGTTAAAAGCAGTTCACCCACATACTCATATATCTACTCACATATATACATATGTTTTTTTTCATCTAGATGAACTAGTTGGACCCTAAAACGTAAAGATTAGAAAAAACCCGATACCCCATTTTTGGTAAAATCACCACACTTTTCCTTATTTAAATTACATTTTAACGGAATGGCTTTATTTTTTTATAAGAAATAATTCGCAAAAATTAATCGAGTAGAATTCGCGAACTAGCGGGAACAAAATTCTCCCAATAATTTCTATAATAATATAATGAAAATATTTCAACTCCATTTGTATAAAATTGGCATCGTCTTTCCATACCTTGATACTATCCACCGTCTGACAGAAAAATCAAATTCAATATCCTACTTAATTTTTCTTATTTATTTATTTACTGTAGAATTTTTTTCAGGTACTTACTTCTTAATAGACAATTTATTTGAGTTTTTTAAAAGAATTATGAAATTTTCAATCGTCCACAAATAGTAAAAGTTCACTAATATCTTATATTAAATTTCTATAATAATAAATTTGATTTAGTTTTCGTCTCTGACTGCGAGATATCTCTAATAAAGTCAGTATTAAGAGATAAAACGGGAGGCTCAATTTTTTTTCTAATCCAATTCCCAATAATTTGATTCAACAGTATCTGTTACACGTTTTATACAGAATTTCCATTCATGTTAGCCTGTTTTATCGATAGCTTTTAAACATAGATTTTTAACATCAGGTATTTTAAAGCAGTATTTTCTGACACTACGTAAATTTTGGTTTGTCCCCCAGTTAACTCAATTGGTTGAGTACATGATAGAGAGGTAATCGAAGTACGGTTATGCCACTCAATCTTACTAATTCATCAATTTTAAACACTTTAAAATTACCTTCATACGCGAAATCCTTTCAATAACTGGACCTTAAGTTCATCCTCTTCAAATATCACTCCTTTTGAACTACGCCACATTTTGCTTGATATCATTCTTTTTCCAAGACACGGCTGGAATTCATTCCCTTTTACATGAATGATAATGGGTCTAACCTAAGACAATAACCGAATTATTTTCAGAGGAGGTAATACATCACTAAACAATTTCTCAATAAATAAACTTCGTGAACTATTTATGAATCGCGTTTTTACCGAAATCACCTTTTTCTTCAATTGATGTGCGAGGTTTGGCTCTTTAGGATAATGTAATTCATTGTTAGATTTATAATCGCGAATCACGCTGAAAACTGAAGCAGTACAACTTCCAATTATACTAGAAGTTTATTAACGAAATCTGAAATCATCGCTGTTGGATTACTCTATAATTTGCAATAATAATAATCTATAATTTGTAAGCATTTAAAAAAATACTGTGTTTTTCCACATGAATTAAGATCTTTTGTCACGACCTTTTTTTCGGAGGAGATATCAGTAATCGTGCACTATTTTCGCTGAATCGGTATCAGACATACTGTCAAAATAATGGTATAACTCAAGTCGTACAGACAGAAATCAAGGAATGCACTACATTCATGTTCCAGTAAGCGTTAAAAAATTGCACTATATTAACGTCAAATAACATCAGAAAAAAATAAATAAGTAACAGAAACACAAAAATTGAACAAGTGAACAAAAGAATGATTATATGAAAAGATTAATGGTTTTAATAATACTGAGAAGGCGTAACATAATATAAACTTTTGATTACATTGATTACTGTACGACAAATTAATTATACGGTGACAATTATATGTAATTATTATAGTCTTATATATAGATATGGCCGCGTTGTGAATCAGCACTGATATAAGGGACGTGACTCCCTAAAGCAGAATCATGACGAACTCGCTAACACAAACACAAGATTTGTTTATTCTTCACTCTATAAGCAAACTGAATACAGTATAGGTATCACCTCTTTGTTTTTTAACTTTCAGATTTTGTTTGATCGTTCACTAAATCAAATAATATCTTCACTATAATCTCTTTCTATACGATCAATCTTTCTCCATTACTAATCTCACCGACCTTTATTATCTGTAATTATTTTTTCTGTTTCAAACTATATTTATTGTTTTTAATGTCCAAAAAAAAAACAACTTTTTTATTAAACATAAATAATTAAATGAGAAAGGTAGGTGGGAAAATCTAACAAAAATATTAATATTTTAGTACTTTTAAAATATTGCCAGTAAGAAAGAGAATGTATAAAACATAAATATCACAATACTAATATACGCAACCCCCAGAAGAAGAGTGATGAAATTATTTACGATAACTCAAGAAGTAAATTTCATTTTATTTTACAGTATAATAATCTTACTATAGAATTCAAGCCAAAACAAAACTGATCGATTGGTCTGGTTCATTTTTAAGATTTTACCATTAATGTAACCCTAAAATTCTAAATTTCTTCATTAGGAGAAGAATATAAAAGAAACGTAGTTGAAAAATTGTTCCTTACTTTTTCTTTGATAGGAAAAAGAAGAATATTTAAAAACAATATAAACAAGAAATAACATAAATACATTGTTACAGATAGTAACAAAAAATTTAAGATAAAAGAGATGATGGAAAATATATACAGTGAAAGATACGTAATGAAAAACAAGGATAACATAAAAAAAATAAAGAAAAACCAAAGAAAGGGTAGTACTGTACTGCAGACTGCTGCTTTCTATCAAGGGATGCACTCGATGCTTTCATAAAACAGAAAAATGAGACATCTGTAATGACAAGAATGGAAATGGGAGGAGAGCCAGAAAAGAAAGAAGAGTAAACAAACAAGAGAGAGGTAGAGAAAGAGTGAGAGTGAGAGAGAGAGAGAGAGGGAGAGAGAGAGAGAGAGAGAGAGAGAAAAAATAAACGAGAATGTACTGTAGCGAAGAGGCGTTTGGTTTCAGGTCAGAAGTATACCACAGTAGCAGTTGCAAAATGGTGCTAGATGGGAACTAGGCTAAATGAGAAATTGAAATAAAAAAAAAACACTCAGCAAGTTAAATGAGTTTTTAAAATTACTACTATTATAAAATAACAATCTCATATCGTCACATATAATAAACTATAGTACATTTACAAAAAGGCAAAAGCAAACGACTATTTGGACTATTTCAACCAAATTAATTTCAGTCTATATTTGTTTTACAAAATTATAAAAGTAACTATACTCCTGCTTTTATTCATATGATAAATCGGATCTTACTAAGCGATAAAATATTTGTCGCAAGTAATAATAAAAATAATAATTTTTAATTTAATATTTCTTTCATTAAATAGGGAAAAACTTACATTTAGAACTGCAAAAAGACGAATTTATTTCGTTTTTATCTCTGATGCATACTAATTTAATTAAGACATATATGAATAACGCGGTAGCATAAAAAATGTAAATTTAATAAATAATATTAATAGTTACAAAGAAAGTATTATAAAAACATATTGAATAGTTCCTCAATTAACCATTTAAAATCAAATAATAATACATTTTTTGACCTCCCAAATTTCATTTTTGATTAATGTTGATTCATGTGATTTTCTGAAAGCCTCATGATTTCTTTTTCAGCTTTGTTGGATGCGTAAATTTTTCGTGAAGAGGATCAGAAGTTTCTTATGAGAACCGCCTGATAATAGAAAGAATTGTATGACAATAATGAGGTAATTTCAAAAATAAAGATTTTAAATAACACAGATGTTTGTTAATCAGTAAACTAACTTTTAATTAAAATTAATAATTGTGATTTTTACCGAAGTTTAAATTATTCATAACAAAATTCTGTACGAGGTACTTTTGAGGTTCCGAATTTGAAAAATATTTTTGTATTATTAATAATTCATTGCACACAGTTATTTACTTTAATTTACGTATACTTGTGGTAAGCAGTATGTGTACTTGCGATTAGTACTATTAAGTAACTATTTTTATTGAAAGTACGGAGAAAAAAAAGGCGAATGAGAAGACACAGAAGGAAACAGAGCGTAAATCACCTCAACCAGATACAATATAGAAGTGAAGAGAAAAATTATAAATGGTAGGAAATAAGAGGAAAAGTAGCAGAAACAAGGATGACCGAGAACATTACGCCACTTTTTACGTGACGTGAGAAGAGAGATTTTCTTCAGGAACAGAATGAACAACTAAAACAATTTCAAAATACATTTTTGAAAAACATGTATTACATATTTTCTTGTATCGAAATGTTGAATTACAACTCTTTTATTTTTTGCAGTAATTATCTTGATATTATCTACCAGTAAATTAAATTGATTTAATTTAATTCAATTTTGTGTAAAGTTCAACTCTTATCAACTCATCTCAATTTTTTTTTTTTTTTTTTGTAAATAGATTTTAAGTTATGTATGAAGTTATTACAAATACTTTTGGAATTAAAAAATATATATATTCCATCACTCTCGATTTTTAATTCCAAACAGTCTAAAATTAAAAAAAAAAGTTATTTCAAAACAAACTTTTTCGTTGATCCTTGCGACTAGTTCAGTTCATCAAAATGTTATACTTTTCAATAATTTTCATCGGTGACTGCCATGATAAAGCAAAAAAAAAATAAGTCCGCATAATATAAACTAGAGAGAAATTAATATCGAACAAATTAAAAAGAAATTAATTTCGACATGTGTGTGTGTTTATTATATATAATTATGCAGTTTATCGTTTTAGTTATTAAATTAATCAGGGTACACAAAATAAACGCAGAATTAATTGTAATTATAAAATTATCTTCGGTAAGAAAGATACAGAAATTTAAAATTTTTTCTTTATAAATTTGGCATTGAATCCAAACAATTAAAAATAATTATATTAATTGGAGTAAAAAAATTAAACTTATAATCTTTTGTTTATTTATTTATTATTTTTTTTATTAATATTTTCAAGTGATCCTAGAAATAAAAGGAATAAAAAGAAATAAAATCCTAGAAATAAAATAAAAAATAACCTATACAAAAAAAAAAATTTAATTTAATCCAGATTAAGAATGTATAACAAAATATTTTTCCTAATTGCTTTTTATATAATAAGATCAGTACTCGACTTAAAAATAAAAAAGTATTACTGTCAGTATTTTATTCATTACTTACCACTTAATTTATTAGATGAAGTAACTAAGTAGAGAACAATTACCAGTAGGTGGGAATGATTTATTAATGATTAGAATTAATAAATTTTATAATAATAAGAAATAATAAAATGACAATTACTAAATAATACTTATTATTTTATAATAAGTATTTTTCTAATATGACTTTTATTATATCTTTAACATTAAGTTTCAATACTTACCACATCAATACCTGATATAAATCTGAAAGACGTATTAGAATAGTTTTTTTGTTAAAAATTATTATTTGTTCAAGTATTCTATTTAGAAAATAACTATAATCGTGTTCATAGAAAAGGATGGTATGTGTTTTTGCAGAATAGATGGAACATGAAAATAAAACTTTGTAGTGAACTGAATACGTACGGCAGGAGTGAGTGACTGGCTGTTGTTAGTCCAAACGAACAAAAGAGAATCTATGGGCGAATGACCGGTGAACCAAATATACTATAGTAAAGGTACGCTGTACTATACAAAATATTCGCTTGTATTCTGCCTCAGCATTGACTGGACCTTCTAGCTAGCCCTAAATCCAACAAAATAGAGTCAATGTATCTGTACTAAATTCACGTTCTTTTATTTCTTTTTTTTTATTCTTCCTTTCTATTTTATTTTGGTTATACCTCCTACCTCTTCTTCATCATCTTTAAAATCATCACATTGCCTTCGGTCATCGCAATGAATAACCAGAAATAATATAATCACGACATCAAAAAATAAAATAAAAATATTACGCTAGAAGAATACTGAACACAAAAATGGAACCGAGTATCCGAAAAATCATTAATAAAAGTACGTAATGTTTATTTTAAATAATATTTTTAATTTTATCCTTTCATCCTGAGTTCGAATCCCGATCAGGCATGACATTTTTCATACGCTACAAAATATATTCCACGAACAAGCTTCGGTAATTCTGTGTAACAACAAATAAATATATACTTTGTACATTCGGTGTGAAATAATTTGTTTCACAGCTTACGATTAACAGTAGTTAATAATAGTATATATTGCTACCATCTCTACGATGGAAACGTTCAGACTATTGGATTTAAATAAACTAAATTAATTTCAGATTTATTTTTCACCATACGAGAAATTAATTCCTTAAAAATAATCGTAAAATATATGAATAACGGTCCAAACAAGTACAATTGAGAATCTTATACGATAAGTAACTAGTAAATTTTCTGTGATTGTTTATTTTAAAGGACATAAAATATTAAAAAAGAAACTTTTTCACCAAGAAAGAAACAAATTTCCGGTTATATTGAAGAAAAAATGTATGACTCCTTGAAACAGGAGTTCTAGGATAAAAGTTCACTGAAATCAAATTTCTAAACAAGCTCTTGCTTAAATACTTATATAGTATTTAAGAAATTTGTTAAATCCTTTTTTACAAAACAATATATATATATATATATATATAT
>JAAAKQ030086547.1:5291-38868 GCA_010016005.3 Zanna intricata | reverse complement strand
TATATATATATATATATTAATATAATAATTTATATTAAAATATTAACATTGACTCTAGTTTTCCATATATAAATTAAAAAATTAAGTGGATTTAATAAAAATAATCATAAGGCGTTAGTTATGCGATTAGGATTACATTAACACAGTAACCCTCTAATACCACCCTTAACGTTTACCCACTATAATAAGTTAAAAAAGCACATTATAACTGCAAGTTAGTAATAAAATAATAATAATAATGATGCCCTGAGGTAAATAATCCCCATGTACGGAACATAACATCCACGTTTCACATACATGGCGGCAACAGCTGTACATACGTACAATAATTGTAGCTGGCTTAACGGGCTCCGAATATTTTCTTCGGAAATGCGACCTTTTATTTCACCAGTTTTCCACCTTCAGGTCATTTCTTTTGACTGAATATTTGTAGATCATCTACCTGTAGATCATGTTCATTGATCCGGAAATGGACTTAAATCACATTCAGAGCTGGCAATATCGCGGTCAGGGTGGATGTTATTGCAGGTTTAACGGAGATCCTTCCGTTGACAACATGCTCCCTGCGATGGAAAGCATGTAACGAAGGTACCCATGTATGTCTGTGCATGAGAGCCCTGATAGCTTCGGTGAGTAGGGGCCTGGAGTCAGTGCAGGGATTGCGCATCCACTCTCTGCCAGGACATATGCCGGTTCTACCAGAGTACCGGATTGGACTTCCAAGGTTAGTAGCTCTGTAATGGGGGTATACCCCGATGGCTAGCCTTGCTACAGAAGAGATCAAACCCAATGCAACACCTTAAAAAACAAAACATGGCAGAGTGTGCACGTAAACACCCTCGTTTAGAAACAGCCGATTCGCCACAAGCGAAGAGGAGATGTAGTAAGGAGACAGAAAATCAGAAAAGATATTGAGAGAATCAGTAGAGGTTGAAGAGAGCTTTGTTTGGCAATAACGCACCCAAACCAAGACATTTAGTCATTACGAGGGAAGCTTCCAGAAGGTCAGGCTATTCTTAATTGCCAGAGATTACGAATTCTGGTCCTGTCAAGGAGATTCGAAAGACGTTTAATAAATTGTACGTTGAAACTGTTAATGACAGTCAAAATAAAATGTTCAATCTCTGAGGAAGATCGGTGATTTCGCGGTGTCTGTACAACCTCATAGAACGTTGATATCGATAATATCACCCAGAGTTCGATCTCAATCCTGCAGGAAGCAGCATGGAACTCAAAACTGGAGGAGAGGCACAGGCTATTTCCAAAGGAGGTAATGGATCTTCTTACTACTAACAGCAGCTGAGGAGGAGGTGGCAATGTAATAGGAGACATAAACATAGAAGAGCTTTGATCAGGGCTGCTCAAATTGAAAAGGCTACTAATTAAAAACGAAAAGTTTAATAATTACCTTGAAAATCTTTCCCTGTGACCAGAGAAAACTATTCAAGTGGAAACACAAAGGAATGTCAACGATCGCCACTCTCGCTTTCACCTTTAAAGTATGAAATAGATCATAAGATCGAAGCTACAGCTAAGAGATTGAGCGAAATGCAGCATACCTTAGTAAGGTCTTTCAGCCGCATAAGGGAATGGAACTCCCTTTCAGCCACAATGAAGAGGAAATGTTTGCAATAACGAGTAGCACAATTCCTCTGTCTTTTCCTATAAAGCCTTTTCCATCACCGAAAGTACCGTAATAGATCAGGAAGAAGTGGGATCTGAAGAAGGCTCCAGTTTTTTATTTACGCGTAGTTACGAAAGTAACAGTTTTACCGCACTCACAAAATGTACTAACGTTACCATTTAAGGTTATGCTGTACATAACAAATCTATTTAATAATATTCTTCGCACAACGTATTTCACATCGGAGTGGAAATCCGATTATTATCTGCGACATCGGTGTCGCAGATAATAATGATCCCGAAACCGCGTAAACTAGTGTACGATGATCTTCGTACCTTCTCTCTAAGATTTTTGAGAGACTTAGATTGTGGCTGAGAACACTTATTCCTGACCATCAGTTTTGCTTTGAAGGGTCATTCCATCAATGAACAAACATGTAGGATTAATTATGTCAATAAGTAATTGGATGGAAAAAATATTTGGAATATTGTTTGACAGCCTTTTTATACTTCCAGCAGGTCCTCAACAAGATCTGGTTGTGTGGTCTAATTTATAAGCAGAAATAGTTCTTTCTTCAACTGCTTTACTTAATCAACAATTCAATTCAAAATACAAATTAAGGTTAGATAACCAAAAAACCTTCTGTCTACGAACCTACTAGGAAACAAGGAGGATATCAGATGGCTGAAACGACTCCATGTGTTGAACCTGGTAGGTACTGCGTGATATCTGTAGTGATTACCTGATTTTATGCATCTCTTGCCAATCTATTTTTATAAAAATGAAAGAAAATTTAAATAGCAAGTTATGTAAGATGATAGATTTAATTAGACTTTTTTTAAAGATTAACTTCAAAACTTAATATATGAAAAGTAATTAATGATAATTAAATTTCATATATTTAATTAAAACTGTATTTTATAATAGTTAATATATTTCAAAACATTTCATTTAAAAATTTATTTTGTAATCAAGTATTATTCATTTATAGATCTATTGGATTTAAAAAGAGGCAAATACAAAGATATCTGAGAATAAAGAAGCGTTATCAGAAGATAAGAGCCTGTCAAGAACTACATTTACCTTGAATGAATAACCGGAGGGTAGATTCAGCAAACATCCTTCTTGATTTTAAGTAAATTTCTCGTAATATTTTGATATTAAGTAATAATTTTTCTAAAATTTATTTTAAGTCCAAGAATCTATTATTTTAATAAAATAAACTTTTTTAATATCGATTTATTATTCTTAAATATAACGTATTATTTTTAATCTTCTATTGTAACATTAGATGTAATACATTTTTTTTAATTAAAAAAAACCATATAAATAATAATAAAATCAAACACATTATTAATTCAAAGAACACATAAACAGGTGTTATCAACGTTAAGAAGTATCTTTATGATAATAACATTGTCATATTTATAATATTACGGACGAAGAAGCTGCTGAATAATTCCGAAACATCTTCAGCAAACATCATAAAAATATATTTAACAAGTAACGCATTGATTACGCTTTATTGTTATTATTATTATTTTTTTATTATTATTATTATAGCACTTATCGGTATATATTATGACTACAAAAAACGATCGCATTATAGTAATACTCATTCTTTTTCTTTTTAGTCTTAATTTTTATTCCGATTTCCCCTTTTGATACTCAATTAATGAGAACTATGAAGCGATTTCCATCGTAGCTTCCACGTAATGCATAGCATCAAACTGAACAAAGAACAGTCTAGGAGTATGTAGTAATAAATAATTACAGAGAATGTTTTATATATTTATATGTTATTTAATTTTTTTTTTTTTTATTTAAATTGAATCAAAGAAGATCATGTAATAAAATATAAAAGAAAGACATTAAATAAAGTAGAAAGAATTAAGCGAACCGTATTAATTTTCGTATCCTGTCAGGAAAGAAAAGGAAGGATTTATGGCAGGAAGGATGTTTAAAGGAAGAAATAAGGATGAAAGATATGTTGGTGAAGGAAGGATTGCGTGCTGACAAGTTAGTTAGTTGAAAGTAGACATGTCTTTAGAAAAGACAGAAGTGCAAAGAGTGCGAGGGAAAGAGTGCGTTTGAGGAAATGAAAATAGATGGAGAAAAAGTGTGCATGTGTTTGTTAGAAAGAGTGGAGCGAAGAAAGATGTTGCAGAAGAGAAATAGTAGCATTGTAAAACAAATAAGTAAAACAAGCAAAACTACGGTGTACCGAGGTGCTGGGTTAGGACAAAGCAAGTATATCTCTATCTTTCTCGCTCTTTTCATTCAGTCTATACTGTATTGTATTGTTAGGCACTGCGGGAGTATAATGGCTTTTTAATTGCATAATAGACCAATATAAGTAACGGCTGCAATTAAAACTGCACATGCATTCCCATGGGTTAAAAAAGGTAGGGATGAAATCTGCCGACTGCAGGAAACTCCGCCACTCCTTTCCTCTAGCAATGTATACTTTTTATTTTACATTTCCTCTAGTCTACCCATAAAACCTGCTCTGCACTTTTCAGAGAACAGATTATGTTCTGCTTTATAACCTATGATGCTCCAATCCATCTCGAATCCTCTTTTCACCTTATTACGTTTTTTTCGTTGATTTTAAAACTAGTTAATATTTTTTTAATTACTTTTTTTTTAAAGCGCACACTTTCTGAATACCGATATTAAATAATGTAAACATTAGCATTCATTCAATGTCCATATATTTAATAAATATAAATTAGTCATAACATCCAAACAAAATTACAGGCATATCTTCTGTAATGTTTTATAACGACCTCTGTTAGCTGTTCGTTTAAATAGGATATCTACCGTTATATTAAAAACTTTATGCTTGAAAGATGTATAGTAATAACAATAATAAATAAAAATATTATACTTTACAATATATTTTTTATAATAAAATAATTAGTCCTTACTAAATTAATTTTACTATCTCATTTTATCCTTCTTGATATTACTACCAGTAATAACGAAAGATTTTTCTTAATATTTTTAGGCCGATTAAAAATTTGACAACAAAGTTGTAATACCTTCCTAGCAGTGGTTATTTATTCTTATATAGTAGGATAATTATATCATAAAATAATTCAAGATTTTTAATAGTAAAATTATCATATGTATTATTAAATCAAGAAAAGTTTAAAGATTCAAAAAAATTAGTGTATTTTTCTGCTCTCCCACCATCAAAATCACCTTCCCAGAAATTTTTTTGATTTTTCCACGTTTACTATATTAAATAGAAGTAACTAAAAATAATTCTCCAAAATTTTATAAAAAATTACAAAAGATTTCTTTTTTGTTGATGGGAGGTTGAACTATAATTAAATTTTATTGTAATACATTATTAAGAGTTTTAGATAAACGAAAAAACATTAATAAAAAATCAATATATTTAAATATTTATCGGTTCTCCCACCACCATTACCACTCCCAAAGTAATTTTATTTTGGGAAAGGAGAATATTAAAAAAAATTCTGTTAAAAAATATACAATAAATAATAAGGTTTTTTTTCTTAATTTTGGGAAAGGAGAAATTTTAGGTCAAATTTATTTGTTTAAATAGTAAGATAAGAGCATGAACGCAAAATATAAATATGTGCTTAATATAAAGATCCCAAATATGAATAAATTAATGACCCCAAAAAACTATGTATTCCCAGAGAAATATTAGCCTCAAACTTTTATCAATCAATCAGCCAAATATCGTACACGAGTCTACGTATGAAATTTTATCAAAATCGGGTTTTTCAGAAAAAAAAGATATTACACGCCAACACACGTACATATGTACGTACGAACATTACCTTCCATTTTTTTTCGGTGGGGGGTGGTTGTTTCTGAGTGATAAAACTTCGAGAAATGCAAAAAAACCATACCCCATTTTTTGACTGATTACCATACTTTCTTTCTTGCAGCAAACCTCTAAAGCTATGATGCCAGGAAATTAAAAAATTTATAAATTTCTTTTTTTAATTTCTAACATAAAATTGCGGTTTAAAACAAGTTTAAAATTTCGTATATGATGTTTCTAATATCTTTTAAAATAAATTTAATGTCAAATATTTAAACTATTCTTATACTCTAGATTTTACAACTTTTTTTTTACCTATGTATTGTAATGATTTTTTAAAATAGAAACACTGTAGCCAGTGCTGTAGAATTACACATTTTTGTAAACGAAACCTCCATCAAAAGCGTACTACATTAAAAAATTGAATACACTAACGTTTTCCGTACTCGTAATGATTAATTCACTCAAAATATGTTGCCAATGCGTTCACAATATTCCTATAGTTTGTTTCTACTCCAAAGATTTTGAATGTCAAATACGAATACTGTGGGGCAACAGCTAGAAGGTAGATAGTTGGTGGCTGGACGAATGAGAAGTGTCATTGCGCAACAATATTTGCGCATAGACACTCTCTTGAGGTAGATGATAATAAACAGTAATGGAGGATACTCGTGAAATTTACCTCCACAATCAACAAGATGCGATAAACACCAGTACTCAGATTTTATTATTACGGGTTCCAGACCCGGGTCAGGCATGGCATTAATCACCACTATGGTGGAGTGGTACGTCATTGTCTTTCATTCAGAAGGTTCTGAGTTTGCATTTGCATCTCAATCAGGCTTGGAATTTATTATAGGTTACAAAGTTCATCTTTCATTATTAACTGTAATTACGTGGATTGCATGTATTTGCTATTAATACTTAGTAATGTACATAAATAAATAAATAATTATAACCACAAAACATAAAACTATTTTTATATAACTTAAATTAGAAAAAAAAACTTATTTATATTCTTTTATCCACGAGTTTTTAAATTATATTATTTCTAATGAATATGAAAGTAATACATGATATAAAAATGTAAAAAATATTTTGGGAGGGAATCTAACAGTTTTCTTTTCTCTAAAAATAATTTTTTGAATCGCACACATAATTATTTAGGAGTAAACCTTTTCGTAAAATTAGCCATTTTCGAGATATATTTCCCCCAAACCGGACAAATTATAACATAATAGTATAACAAAATTATAATAGTTTGATTGGATCTAAACGTTAGTAGATAAATTTCTTTATACAATGAAATAATCATTTTTTAAGAAATGTCTAATAATTGATTTTGTAGTTATTAAGTCAAAAATTTGTCAACGCATATGTACACACACGTTTATACATTTATACCAATCTCCATTCTTTTACAAATTTGATATCGTTAACCATATAGCAATTGTCAGTAAAGGAGACCTTAAAACTCGAGAAATTCAAGAAAGAAAAAAGATGAAATCTTCTTCAATAGCCTTATTTTTGAGCTGTTAAAATAGCCAGAACAAGAATTCTGATTTTAATATTTCAATATTATATGATTTCAGCAAAAGTTTAGAATTAAGAACGTGTGAAAAATCTTTTAAAATGTCAGATTATCATATTAAAAGATTGCAAAATAGAACATTTACCCAAATTACTTCTTTATATTAACGTCTTTCTCGTACACTTCTAATTTAATGTTGTATATGAATTTCTTAAGGGTATACTTATTTTATGCCCTAGTTCCTCAGGGCAGTATATGATAAGAGAAACGGATTAATTTAAATTCACCAGATACAAATAAATTAAGATCTCTTGATCTTTTATATGGTTGTATAAATATTCTAAACCTCTCCTACCCAACATATAATTTATATAGTAAATTATAAGTGTAATACTATTATAACTAACAATAAAAATAACATTTTTATGCTTAATAATAATGTACTGAAACATAAATATTTATAAAGAAATTTACCTTGGGAAGTAAAAAGAAAAGTGAGTTAGTTCCTTTCGCAACAAATATATACTATCATTAAATGAAGAAATTCGCTGCTTAATCGTAAATAAAAATTCAATGTTATTTTCTATGTTTTAAATAATCACGTTATAATAAAATAACACAATACGCTACAGAGAGAAGATAAAAAAAGAAGCAGAAACAGAAATAGTAGAACTAAGAATTATTAAAAATAATATATATTTTAATATTACATTATTTTTTTTAAATATTTATTTTTTCATGTATTCTTTATAAATTCTTTTAAACAAAACCTTTCCCTATGAGTGTTTTTACAATTGACACAGTTTCTTTAATTAATTATGAGTCCTGAAAATGTCTATGAACTTCGGGAGTAATGATATTTCATATCAAGTGGCCTAAAACCGTCAATGGTTACGAAACGTAATTTAAATACATTAACTGAAAAACTTTTATTTGTCTACCAAAATATATTTTCCAGATTATTTAAGAGATATGATCAGTTATTTTATTTTGAAAAGAGAAATGGTAAAGAATTATACAGAATGCATAACGAAGTTCCTCCAGGACTTTCATATCTATCCTAATTGTGAAAATAATGAAAAATTTTCATATAAATATATGTCCTAAAATTCTTCGTTTGCAGGTTACGGCTAGTGAAATATTTCTCTCGAGTTTCAGCTACTTCGATTAAATGAGATCGTACTGACATTTTTGGGTTGTTAATTAAGGAGCAGAATTTAGTGATATCTTATGGTTTTTGACTTGAAAAATCGAATAAAACCTGTCACAGAACCGTATCTGCAATAAGTTTTCAGTAACATGGGGTGAAAACCAATAGATTAAAGTATTTAATTAAAATATTAAAATAACAGGGATTATATTGAGTAAAGTTAATATAAATATTATTGATATTTATCTCATATTTTAATGGTCTCAGTACGGGAACTTAATATTCAAAATATATAAGAAAATTAATAATCTTTTGAAAAGCAAACAGTATAATATAGTTCAATGAACCCTTGTTTACATAAGTTTAAAAACTTATGTAAACAAAGGTTTTTTTAAAATACTTCTGTTTGAATTACATTTAAAGTATTTTTTACATAGCAATACCAATTATTCACAGAATGCAGGAACTATGATGACCAGTTCTTTTTATATGTGAATTGACAGCATATGATTATGATTGCATTTTGGTATTGAAAATAAATTGTTTCTATAGAAACAAATTAGATACATTTTTTTTTTTTTCAATTTTTAATGATTAAAACAAATACCAACCTTACAATTTTCTATATTTCGGTTCCATTATTGTCTCTACACAGAGGTAGTATACTCTCTCTTTTCTGTTCGGTTATTATCTCTTACTACATCATACTAGGTATGAGGATTTCAGTTCCTGTAATTTTATTTATTTATCTACGATTTTAATTTATAATTCAAATAAAATTATAAATGTTGTAGACTAGTGACTGATTTTTTATCACAGAAAAAAAGAACAAATGAAATTTGTAATATATACTAACGTTAAATTTTTGGAAAATGAATAAACTGTTCATTTATTTTTATAAGAAAATATTAAACACCATATTATACCATACGATATTATTGGTTTATTTACCATATTTAATCAATACAGTATCTTAAACAACAGATGAGAAATAAGTACATTTTAAATTTAATATTTATGCGTACAAAGAAGTTTAAGTCATTAAATACATTTTTTTGAAAAGAATCGTTAAGATTGAAAAAAAAAATTCTTACATCATTTAAGAACATAAAACATAAAAACTATAAGATAAAATTAAACTAATGTATAAAAAGAATGATGTAACATAAAAAAAAAATAATAAAACTTACTAAGTTATTGATATAAGACCCTTGTTACGACACAGAATATAAATATAACTAAATCGATAAAATAGAGAGAGAGGGAGAGATCATTTAAATCACCATAAAGAAAAAAATCATGATTTGAAAAGGTGATTCCATAACAACCGACAACTTCATTAAAATCATTAATGCCATCGTAAAAATTTATACGTACGTATGTATATACGTACATACATTTTTTTTTTTTTTTTTAATATAAATATACATTATTTTTCTGTATAGTCACATACAAACATGATTATATAAATTATGATGAGAATTACGACTATGTAAAATAAAAACTACGCAATATTCAATTGGAAAAAATAAATTGCTCAAACAACATTTTTATTTATCTAACTGATCTTTAGTTAGTTAATAACTTATGTCTGCATTGTTAATTATATAAAAATCGGTTACAAGTAGAAACAAGCGGAAGTTGTTCGCTTCTATTTCAACAAAGAAATCATGATCAAATTTCTAACAAGGAGTTCTATTTTTCTCTACTTTACCCTTTACATGATTATATGAAATGATTTTGTTATTTATCAACTTTGGTTTTTAATGAACTGTTTATTTTGATACGATCGAATCAATTCAAAAAAAATTTCTTAAATTTAGTTTTAAATCTTATACAAAATCTATACTGTGTTTTTTAAAACCCAACGAATATGATCAGTATCGCGAAGTAGATACAGAATATTCAGTTGTATTTAAAAATGAATGGCCTTTTACGAGAGGCTCAATCAACATACACCAATAATCCAATCAGAATTGTAATGCACCAATAATCATAGAATTCAAAGTGTGCATAAAAAGTTATGTCATTAAAAACAGTCATTTTACAGTCATCATTATTTATTTTTTTAGGGTTTTATATATGTCGCCGATTGGCTTCGACTAGAACCTTAAAATCTTTTGGTGGCTCTTTTATTAAATTTATTTAATAATAGCTTATCTTATTAAATTTAGCCATCATCATTATTTATTATCACAAATACAGTCATTAAAAACTTTTTCTTGGAATTCATATTCTGATCTATTAGACCAGATTCTACATTTTTCTAAGGACACAGAAGTAAGCCAATAAATAAAAATAGTTTGTATAACAAGCCTCTTTGGAAAACGTGTGTAGAGTTAATATACTTGATACACTTTGATGAATGCATACATCAAATAAAACGTTCAATTAATTTTTAAATAACTTAAAAATTGCCAATCTTATAGCTTGGCCAATATTTTCAACTTGACTCTAATACGTAGAAGTACAAAATTCGTCAAAGCACTTCCTTTATATTGTTACCACATGCCTTATGTAAATCGGCGAACACAAGGACGAGGCAATGTCAGCGGGAGTGCAGTATACGTACGCGCGTACACAAGTGGCACTCCCACCACATAGCAAGCTGCTCGCGCAAATACCCTTCCAAAGCGGCACTGCCTCACCACTACAGGCTCGAATAAAGGAAGGCTTCTTGGCGTGAAGTGTAATTTCATCGTCGACCACCACCTGCGGAAGACCTAGAAAAAGAACAACAAGAAGATAGAAGGAAGAACGAAGGAGTTCCCTGGCCAGCTCAACATGGGACCACCCCGCCGAAGCAGCTGGCCTGGCTGGCCCGACGAGGAAGCCGCTGGATGCGAACGCTCCCTTCCCTCTCCAGCTAGCCGGGCTTCCATCGCCCTGGCCGGCGGACGCATCGGGCAGATCCGGCCCAGAGTGGTATTGATTGGGGAGAACCGCCTCGGCCGCGCCGGCAAATGATGATCGAAGCCGACCCGACACTGCGGGGCTCTGGAGGTCTCATTACCACGCTTTAGTGGTAACCCAACTGCCGCTGAAGGAAAGACCTGTCGGATTTCAACAGACGAGCCGCAACTTCGATGCAGCCGAGTCGAATTCGCCGGAGACCATCTCCCGGACCCAAAAACGGCCCTTTTTAGAGCCACCAAAAGATTTTAAGGTTCTAGTCGAAGCCATTCGGCGACATATATAAAACCCTAAAAAAATGAATTTCAATGGAGATCAGTTTGAATAGTCCACAGCACAATTGGATAATTTCACTTGCTAGAAAGTACTGCGAAAGGACGAGATTGTTCTTTTAGAAACCGTGAAAACTTTCCTCGGGAAGCTATCCTGGATGAAGTTCGTTATCGCTATAGTTTTTCAGTGATGATTCTAATGGCTCTTTCCATGTAGAACTTCGAACGAATTTTAACCAGGATGACAATTATTGAAATTGAATCATTGAGGAGTAGCCATAAAATTTATGGCTAGGAATTATTTATCTCGTACTTCAGTTTCTTTAAGGGCAAAGCCTTATCCTTTTACACTAGCCACTTATTTTCTTTCTCTTCAATCCCTTATTCTCCTTTTTCAGTTCATTATGTGTGTTTATTTATGACTGTCCTAAATCAGTACCGATCGATTTAGCCATTTAATTGTACCAATGGCATAACTCAAAATATCAATGTGTTATTCAACAGTGGTCACACTGTCTACAGTACACAAAACTGTTTATGCATATGTTAAAAATTAAAATCTGAAAGATTATGAAAGTACATTATGACTGAATGAAAATGTAACTATTCATAAAATAGTACTAGAACATGTATTAATTATGGTAAAGGATATGCAGGGACTAAAAGCGTAAAAAAAAGAAAAGGAGGCTAAGTATAAGAACCAGAAGATTTTTCAAAAGTTGTCAGTTTAAATTACGCTCTTTTAGTGATTTCCTGAAATTTCATATTTTTTAAGTTTAAGGAGCATTTTATACTTTTAAAAAATCTATTCAAAAAACCTCTTTTTTAGTTCAATATAATTATTGTTTTTATTTTTGTTCACGCACAAGTATTTTCTTATTAATCCGATTGAAATGAATTCTTATTGCAATCGGCGCAGCTACTATTCGTGGTAATACTACAATGTTGAAAAAAAAAAAAAATCTGTCTGAAATAAGAAAAAAATATTTTCACCGTCCGGTTTTTTATGTTTGTTCGCGGTTAACATTTTTCCTATTAATTCGATTGAAATAAATCTTGTTGCAATCGACAATGGTCTTTTCCGGTCTCTCGCAAGGTTGGGCGACTAAATTTTCGTAATTAAAATAAATTTAATTAAATCTAAATTTTCTCGTAATACTATTGATATGTCAGTAATCAACAAATCGACGCCCTGAGCGAAGTGTAGCATATTATTCAATCTTGTGCAAAGTTTCTCAATCTTTCCATTTCAGCAAGTTCTATTTATCGCGTGGGCTTTCATTACTTTACGTAGATCTAAAACGTTTAAAGCTAAACCTCAGTCGAGTCAGAAGCTTAGATAAGCTTCTGACTCAACTTAGAGAAACATACAACTTGTTCTTTTCCAAATATATTTTTCCTAAATCTACTACAACTCAATTTAATTTTGTA
Source organism: Zanna intricata (assembly GCA_010016005.3). Lineage (NCBI taxonomy): Eukaryota > Metazoa > Arthropoda > Insecta > Hemiptera > Fulgoridae > Zanna > Zanna intricata. The sequence goes on along the minus strand of JAAAKQ030086547.1, from coordinate 26,142 downwards.
CCTTGCAATATGTGCATTGTTACAGTCATATATAACAGACTTCAAAAAAGGAGGATATGTATTCTTCCCGTACATTTTTTTAATAATAAAGTAACAAGGAAGTAAGTGAATAGTAACGAAAGACCAAATCGGTTAATGCTAAATCTTACCATAACTAGAGAAGGATGAAAAAATGTAAAAGTAAATAAATAATAACTGAATAGGAGTTGGTAAATGTAGTGAATGTGTGAAATGGAGATAGATAAAACTAATAAGACTAGTAATAAAAACAACAAAAATGTGAAATATTAATAAAAAAAATCAAAATTCGCTATAAATATAAAAATAATTTCGTCCAAATACTTAATTCCTTAAATACTTTTATGAATCGGCAGCTACTTTTATAAAATTAACTTTTAAATATACATTTTTTCTATAATTTTATTCACGTATACTTCATAAAAACCGGCCGATGAAAGGCCGAGACGCTACCACTCACGCCACGGAGGCCAATTTTGTTTTGGCCTCCGTGGCGCGAGTGGTTGCGTCTCGGCCTTTCATCTGAAGGTCCCAAGATCGAACACCGGTCAGGCATAGCATTTTTCACACAATTCATTCATCTCATTCTCTAAAGATATACCTTAACGGTGGTTCCGGAGGTTAAACAAAAAAAAATAAAAAATAAAAAAAATAAAGACCAACCCTATATTACATCGGGGAATCATATTTATTACATGTTTTGACTGCTTTTCAGTTTGTGATTACATCTTTTTATATACGCCATCTACAGGTCATACATATAAGTATGATCATGTATTTTGGAACAGACTCAAAAAAATGTCTAAGCAATTAAATATCTTGACGAAATTAGTTCTTACTTTTTATCGCATTTTTATTTGTTTCATTTTTTTATTTAAAAGAGGTTTTTTTTCAATAAATATTTCAAATTTTTTGTAAACTTTATTTTAAATCAGATTGACAAAATAAACTTAATAAAATTTGATTTATTTAAATTAATTGCTTATTTTCAGACACAATACGTAAAGGTTTTATACAATTTGAAACAGAAATTATATTAAATTTATTTGTTATTGCAAACTTATAAGGCAGCTACTTTGGTAGACTATACCAGTTATTCTTTATGTGCTATTACCTCATATTGTTTTGCTTCTTACGTAAGGTTTAGTGTACGTATAGAGAGAATCGTTTCATACATAAACAATCTTTTATATTCTCTCTGAGAATATCATATCAGTTCTTTTTCTATAGATATTACTGTTATATAACACAAGCAAAATAGTATAACATTACTGCGAATACAGCTTTAATATTTGCAATTTGTATAATGGTCTTTTTAAATAATATTGGTTGAAAACGGAATCAAATTTTATTTTTAAAAATTGAAATTATAATACCGCATTAGTTTATTAAATGCTCATTTTTATTTATTTCCAACGAAATGAGATCTAATTTTCTATTATATTCTTGTTTACAAATATTACATAATTTTTATTAAAAGTTTATTTTTACGCCAATTATACTAACTTTTCTTTAATAAGTTTTATTTTCTTTGTCCTTAGATTAAACGGTAACATAGAAATGATGAAGTTAAGTTAGCTGAAGTGTGTTAGATGTTTTAATGATGTTATTATCATCTTTCAGTTATAAAAACTGCTTCATTTTTTATGAAAACCTTTTAGGGTAGTTATAATTCGATGAATGAGAAATACTGGGTAAAGAAAGAATATCATTATGTGAAACGTTCAAATCCATGAAATTGTATTATAAATAATACTTTTTATTTATTAAGGACATTCTTTTTTTTTAATCAATTATTCAAAGATATATAGTCTACAGTGCGACACATAGTTATGGATCAGTTGTCAACTGATTTTGGTACAAAAGTGAAACGGCATTTACTAGTAACGGTTTACAAACTAATAGGAAGCGAGGTCTTCTTAACTCATCCAGCAGAGATCCGAGAAAAATTTCGTTGATTTAGGGGTAATACTGTCGAACATATAAATAGAAGTGTTGAAATTAAAGTGCCAATTAAGGTGTTAGTGCAACAACAATATGAGCAGATACAAGTGCTTAGGACAGTTTTCCTAAGAAAGATAGGAGCACTCCGGCAACTTGTGCCCTATATCACTCGGACCATCTTGCTGGCCATACGGCCATAGATTGTCCTAATAAAAATAGCACTCCGGCAACTTGTGTCTTATCACTCAGTCCATCCTGCAAAAAGGATGCAGGGTATAAAAATCGATTTTCGAAGGAAAGCAAAAGATTATTATGCTGCAAAAAATACTTCCTCACTGGTCTCGAAATAAATAGGACATATCTCTTGATTTAAATAATAATCAATTCCCCTTCATTGAGTCAAGGAGCACTTCGGAATTTGGACGGCCAATCCAGTAATCATCTCCGTACTTATGCCGCGGCTGTAAAGCACAACAATAGTTAATTGATGTTGAAGAGAAAACTAACACCTATTATTTAATTTCTAATTCAAAAAATCGGGAATTTAATAGGCCTACTCAAAAAAGTAGTTACTAAACTCTGTTGATGTCATAATGTTTGAGAATTGCTACATGAATAGAGAGAATGATCATAACTGAATAATTGACGTTATCATAATTTCTGAAATCCACTTTCCTAACCGCAATTATTTTTGTCTTAAGTAAATTCGAAATACACCACCATTCATCCGAATGGCGCATGATGATACTACCATTCTCATCAAAAATAAGACATTATAAACTACCAGCATTTGGCACTAATCACATTTAAACTACCTAGTTGTGATCTTGGACTAGTTTGGGTCTCTCAGGCTGTCTCCAATCCACTGTTCTCCTCGTTATATGATCACATATGACTTATTTTCTAAGTTTTTTTGATGCATTAAGTTTATTATAAGAAGGCAGTGGAACGCCGAGATTAGGAACAACTACGATTCTACGTCTGGCCATTAAGCTGTTCTCCTGACTGTTAGTACGAAGGTGATAAAGAAGAAGAAATTTTCGGTCTTCCATAACTGACTGAGAATCTCAACGATAAACCTAAACAGAAAAGGAGTTGTCTATGACTGTTCCTTTGATATTCCCTGTTGATATCGATGCGATACCAATTTTTGCAATACTGAAAAAATATTACAAGAATCGCTACGGGCTGTTGCAAAATATAACAAATAACTGGTTAGAAAACCACGATAAAAACAAGCAAACTACTCAACCGTTAAGAGCAACATCTGTTTAGAGTAATATTATTTTGCCATTTATTACTTTGTATTTGAAACAACCCGTGGCTAGTGAATGTTTGTAATATTTTTCGATTTTTTACACGATATAATTAATGAATATATTTTTTCTCTGTGTTTAAATCAAAGATTGTGTGTTAGAAAAGTCAGAGAGTATCAAACAGTATTTAGTTTCTTCTTGTACCAATGTTTTTCATATTCAAGGCAATTAATTGTTTTTGAGGGATACCCTTCACTCGGCAAGTATACTTTGTGGGTTTGTATTATTCACAATTTTTTTAAATCATTCTATTCTTGTGATATTTATATGATTTCTAGAGTATAATAAAGGAAGGATATCATTGGAACGCGAATTTATAAGATGGATTTGTCCACCGGATATGTTTTCCGTAAAAATCTACACTAATTACTGTATTTGTCCTGCTCGCTGTCCGTTGCGAAAAACGCCGGGCATGGACATGTAGAATAGAGCAGATTCTTATGCGATTCGTTAAACCGTGTACTTATCCATCAGGTTTGATACTAATCTGACTTTTAAATTTTGTTGTATTCACTTCAGAAAGCAAAAATAGTAACCTATAAGTGTCTTTCGTGGATAATAAACAATTTCGGGCAAGTTTTATATTGCTGGACAAATCAATATCTTGATTATAAAATGTTAAAAGCAAACATTATTCCAGAAAACAATTGAGAAACTCTTTTACTAAATCCATCGAGGTAATATTTCTTCTTTCTAAAATCCATACTTACAAAAGAAAATAAATAAACATGTTAAAATATTTGTTTAGTTTCATATGTAGTTTATTTTTATTATCTAGGACCATAACGTCAAAATCCTTAATGATTTATAGATCACAAATTAGTAATATATATATTGATTATAATATAATAATATATATAATAATAATATATATCATATTTATATATATATATATTAATTACAATTATAATATAGATTGATTTATAGATATAAATCCTTATTGATCCAAGGCGATCGCAATCTAATTCAAATCCGTGTGGTAAGAATTTTTTAATGCTATGTTTTTATTATCGTGATATTGACATAATTCCTCTGGCACATTTCCTCAACATTTATTAATAAAATTCCTGAGGGACTATGTTTGTAAGAAATAACATCGTGAGGAGGTTTACCTGGCTTTGATACTACTATCAAACTACTATTATCTGGACCATTACTATACGGGAGACCTTCCACTCAAATGGGAAACACGTTGCCTTAAGGATCCCTTGAAAAAGTCTGTTAATGTACCAGATAGCCTTGTACGGAAATATTGCTAACTCCTTATGAGTGTTAGTAGTTAGAAATACTACAAACACTGAATCGGGCTGTCTAAAAATTCAAGTATTTTATCTTCATCAGGTCCCTGTACGTCCAGCGGTAAAAAGACCTTGCTCGGAGGAGAAACAATAGGTCAACCTTTTCGGAATCGCTCGTAGCCCAAATCCCATTTAAAGCTTTCAAGAGAGGCGATGTACTAATCACGGAGGAAAGATCTAGGTACTCCTTGAATGTTTCATTTCTAATGGACTTCAGCAGTCCGTTAAATCTGCGTGACACTCTGTTGAAAGAAGTTCAACAGGCCTTCTGTAGCATGGCAATCTTCTCCTAAGCTGTCTCCTAGTATTAATCAAGTCCGTACCTTCACTTTCTTCCGGTGTCGAACGCTAGGATCTTTCTTGCGTTACTGTGTTTCATAATCGAAATCCGTAAATAAATAAAAAATATTTTTTTACTGCTTTTGAGAATTTACTATAATTTATCCAGTCCTCATATAAATGCGAAAAGTCCTACGATTTATAGCAGCTGACTATCATATTAACTTGTTATAAAAATTTAAATTAAATGAATAAAGTACAGCAAAAATAAACATAAAGAGAGGATTTCATGAGAAAAACTGTCTTAGATATGCAACACTATTTATTTTCCCGGCAATTACAGCTAAAATATTAAAGGTTAAAGTATAGTGAATATGTCAAAAATGGAGTATCTGGTTTTTGCAAACCTTTGTATTAGAGTCAACTAGACTATTAAAACATGTATATATATGTATATGCGCACGTGATGTACGTATATATTTGTGTGTGAATGTGTCGCACTGCTTTGGGCCTTTTATGTCAGAATGGACTGAATCGACTTTCTTCGAATTTTGTCACTATATATGAAACATTGATCATTGATTTTTTTTCCAAATTCGTTCAGGAAGTCGGGATAATCGTGAAAAAAACCAATCAGAGGCATTTTACAGAAAATTATACAACGCAAACATTTTACGTACAAAGCATAATAAATAAATAATCAAAAATATTTTTTTTTTAAATCACTTCTTAAAATTGAAATGTGTTTACTGTCGTTTCATCCCTTTGTTTTAAATATTTTTCAAAAAAATTTTGAAAATTTATACTTAATATATATTTGAAAATTTTATTTTTCTCAGTTTAATATTTATTGAAGGAGGAGTGTTTATTAAATGTAATAACATTTAGAGAAAACTTTAAACAAATTTATAAGCTTAATCTATATATGAATATTTACAAAAAAAACTTTTCCTAAAATTTATTCCTCTCGTTTAAAAATATATATTCTGGTTTGTTTTTGTTAATTCTAACTCTTTAAAATTTTTATTATTAATAGGCGGGAAATGCAATATTGGAATACTTGGCAGTTTAATACATGCAATACTTGGCAGTTTATTGCATTTTGTAACATTATTGAATTGAATATATTTATTTAAAAAGAAGTAATTAACAAATAATTACAATGAATAAGTCTCTGTTTAATTTTTAATGTTTTCATTTTTATTTTTTTAGTTATAGAACATGATAACTGATCTGTAATACACTAGAAATTTACGGTAAAAAAAAAAAAAAATTAATTACCGATAAATGAATAAAACTAAGAACTTAAGAGCTGTTAATCCAACCGTAAATAAAAACAGCAGAACATTTACAGTATTTATTTAATAATTTTTTTTAAAATCAATTTGTATTTTTCTTACTAAAAATAAAAATAAAATTTTATAGTGAATAGAATTTATTAGTAATAACTAGAGATAAAAAGTATATATTACTTAATTAAAAAAAAAAAAAGAGTTTAAAAATAATAATAACAGTAGAAATAAAAAGCATTAGTGGTATACGTTTAACAAGTTCTATTAAAAGATTACAACAGTTCCACTTAGTGACCAAATGGAAGTTTTACCCCTTAGGGTTAAGTTAATCAGTACAAACAGAAGTTGTTAGATTAACTATAAAAAAAAATCTAAACAAACGTACGGACGATATATCTGATTTAAAAACACCCTTACTTAATTTAATAAAATCATTTTCTTATTATCTGAATAATTAAAAAAGTAATTTTTATTAAAAAAAAAAACACACACAACTTTAAAAGATTGAAAAGAAAAAATTAATTATCGATAATTTTCTTATAGATACAGGTGAAACCAAAATTAAAATTCAAAAATTAAACGAATGGGGAAATAAAATCGGACTTTAAATTTCTTACAAAAATAAAACCAAATGATTCTGAAACAGCAAAATAAAACTCAATAAAAATCTCAAAAAACAATTATGAGTCCAAAAAATGCAATATCTATGGAAAATTATTAAACTAAATAAAATCAGGGATCTTTAGAAAAAGAAACACAAATTATAGGCAGAGTACAAAAAATGAAGTTGCACATCATTTAACAAAGGATACATATATAAAATAAGAAATCCCTTTAAGAAAGCCGAACAAGTATTGCATAACTATTCCAGCTATGCCGAGATTATCAAAATAAGATTTAAGAATCAAAATTCAAAAACTTCGAGAAAACTTCAAATAACAAAAATTAAAAGAGAGAGAGAAAAGAAACCAGATTAGGTATCTTTTTTTAGAAGTGATAAATTTTTTTGAGAAAGCATTTTTTAAAGTTCTTTAAAAATTTTTTGTGAAAACATTTTCTTAGAATAAATTCTAAGAAAATGTTTTCTCAAAAAATGTTTGAAATATTTCTTAACTAAGAGGGATATAGCAAAAAAACAAAAATCATATATTTCGATTAAATTTTCTTTAAGTTTTTTTAATTTCGAAAAAAAATATAAAGTGCTACATATACAGAAATATTTGAGCCAAACTTCAAGAAAATTGGTTTGGTCAAACCTGATAGTAGGTCAAAAGTAGTATGACATACATACGTATCCATCACATACATACACACATTTACGTTTTTTTATCAAGATGTACCCTAAACCATAAAGATTTGCAAAAAACCCAATACCTCATTTCTGACACCATAATATCTCCCCTTTAATATATCTATTTTAGTTATATTCCACGAGAAAGTAAAACAATTTTTTAAAAATAGACGGTTCAAAGTATGAGAAAAATATTGGCAAATTAAAAAAAAACATATTTATAAAGATTTTGTAAAAGCAAAACATAATGAGGAAAAGGTCATTTGGATAGAATAAACGAAAGCAGATTAACATAAAAAATTGTAATTTTTTTTTTTTTTTCTTTAAATTAAACAAAAATAAGTCGATGTAGAAAATTATTACGGTTAAAAGCCTGACCGGTTTAAAAACAATGGTTTAAAGAAGGATTTGAAATTGCTATATTCTATGTAGATTTCCATGACCTGAATGAATCTGAATTCCTAGAAGAACAGAGGAAAATGCCAGATCATAAGTGAAATGATGAGATGAGAGGAAATATGAGTGAAAGTATGAAGTCTATAACAAAAAAGCAAGTCCGAGTTTGTAAAGTGATCTTTAGAGGTCAGATCAAAAAAAAAAAGTAAAGAAGAGTAGATGCATTTAATATTTTTAAAAAATTATGGTAATATAAAGCCCGGTATAGTACAAATGTTATACTACCTTTTAAAACTTGTGATGTACGTTAATAATTAGTTGAAGAAAATTTACCTGCAAAAAAAAAAATTATTTAATATTAGCAATAATTACAACAATTTTTTATACTTAATTAGAACACCTTACATAACAGCAGCTCTATAACACGTTTCATTGTAACAGTAAATAAAATAATTTCTTTTTTTTTAAACAACCTATAAACTAAATCAGGATTTAAGTACATCAACTTAATCCTAAAACATCAAAACCCGTAATTTGAAAAAAATAAAATAATATGATTATTTAGCGTAGTTTTATTTATTTTAAATTTATTTTATCCTATACATTATATGTTTATCTAAAATATGGATAAATCCAAAAAAAAAAAAAAAAAAACATCTGACCAAATGAAAAAATTCCGTTTGCAAAAAAAGGTTTGAAAACTTGAGACAATAAGAGTAATCAAATCACTTCAAAAAATTAAGAAAAGAGATTGCGATTGAGCTTGATTTAAGTCTTTCTGAAATGTGGAAATTTGTATATTCTTTTACTATTGTTTTGACTTTTTTTTCTTCTACCTTCTGACCAAAAGTTATTGGTTTCTTTTGTCTCATCCTCTTGGAAATATTTGACATTTTATATCAGTATTCTGAACGATGTTCTATTTTTCACCATTTCTACAGATCTTTTGTGTCTTTTTGAACCACCGTAATATACTGTTTTTTTTATTTTATTTTGAATTTTCCAATATATTTTAGGTGAAAAAAGTAAGAATGAAAATTACAAAAATAGTAAGTTATAGTACTACTTTAAAACAATCAAATTTGAGAAATAAAAAATACTATTTGAAAAATATATTTCATATAATTTATACGCAATAAATAATGTAATTACAAAGGAAATTTCTTACACAAAATAAAAAATAGAAAATATCTTGAACATACAAAAAAGAAATGAAATAATGCTTAACTTCAACTTAATTAGTACCTGTTTCTTACTACCTTTTCATTTCTGATATTAATTTATTCTACAGACGCTTTTCTTTTCTCCTATAAAAAATTTAATTTCATTGTTGGATACCAAAAACTAAAGGAAAACATTCTTTAATGGTTATTTTTTTATCCGCCCTTTAATGGTTACCTAATTTCCGCCCTTTTAACCATCAAATTCTAATTATTGGCTCTTTTCTATTATTTAGTAAGGAATAGCTATCTCGAAAGTAAGATTTATACCTAAGCTGATTATGAAAAGTTGCATAATGGTTAAAATTAATTAATTTATTATGGCAAATTTCCGTTCGATATAATTTAAATATAAAAATAACTCTAATTTTAAAATACTTGGTACTCGGTTCAGTAATACTAAGCTTAAATGCCAATTAGAAAAAATAATAATAATCAAAAATATTTTCCTCGAAAACCATTTCCGAAATGGATGACAAAGATTTCCTTCTATCCTTTTTTTTTTCACGAAAAAAAAACAAAATATTTATTTACTCTTTATACAGATTGGTAGATACAATATTTTCAAGATCAGGCATTATGTTAAATTTTTTGGTACCTCATTTTAATAAAGTTTTTTAAAAATTTATTAGAATTTTAATTCTATAATGATTTTAAAAGTTTTTTAGAGTATTAATATTTTGTACGTAATTATACAACGATTAAACGTTTACATTATTAATGATAAAATAATTGTAACAAAAAATAAATAAAAAGTAAATAGAATGTTTTAATAAAATAAACGTTAACAAGTAATGTTAAAAAAAGGTATATTTAGCTTTACACAGTTGGCAACATAGTGTTTTGGCCATTAATTCTCTTTTATTGTCTCGTTATTGCTTGACAAGGTCACCTCGACATCTTAACAAACTTAAGTAAGTTCGTTTTAAATTCTAATCGTTATTTCACAGATGTTCTAAAAGAATAAAGAAATAATAATAGTAAACTTGAAAAATAACTTAAATACAATTTAATTTATTTTACTAAATCAACATTTATAAAATTGATGTATGCCTGTCTATCTCTTTGATTCATATAGTTAATAAATGATCCGATTTTAATAATACATTCAATGATAAAAAATGATTATCAGAAGAAATGGCAGGCTGCAAAGTGTATCAAAAAATATACCTGGGTGCGGCATCATCTGTGGTAAAAAATATATCTCAGAGTAGGATTCCGCCTATTTCTGGTGATAATTCTTTCGTTCTGTTAAAAATGTTTCGTTAATAAAAATGTAAGCATATTCAACTTTACACCTTAAGTCTAGATTTTTTGTTTAAATTTCAATGCAATGTTCTGGTAGTATCGTCAGGTAAAATAACTTTTCTACAATTCCACAGCTTATTTTATATAACAAATAAAAATTCAGATGGAAGAATTCACAGTAACAAACGTATTATTTATTTAAGGCTCTTTCACGTAAAAATTTTTTTTTATATTATGAACAAATATTCCCACTATTTCTTGTTAACAAATATTTTTTCGTAAACAATGGATGATGCTTTTCTTAGTGAAAATCCATACACAGTACAGTCTTCAAACATTAGAAGTCAGAACAGAAATCAAAACAGCTGCTGTCATGTTTAAATAGAACTCGTGGGACTCAAAAACCTTAAACTGGTTTCATTTACCAATTTTTTAAATGTTTTTCCATTTTTTTTCTTTTTTTTTTTTTTTTTAGTTTACTGTACGTTTAATTAGATTAAAAAAACCCATGCATTTTTCAATAACGGAAGGTTTTCAATGACTTTTATACCAGTGAAATTTTGGCCGTCTTTATTGACAAATAATGTCTTTCTCTGATGCTTCATTTGTAAATTTGTATACATTAATATTAAACGCTTATTTTTTTTGGAATAAAAATTAATCTGTACACAATGTTTATAAAAGGCCTTTTTTAGGCTTCAACCTGGACGAATGGCTTAACAAATAAGATTATATTAAACAAAGCGTTTAATTTTGAACGCTTAAATGGACCATATCTGTAAGTTTATTCATTTAAAATAAAAGTTTTTGCTATGTAAATTGCTTCATAAACCTATCTTAATATATGGTATTGAGATTATGTGTATTAAAAATAATAATTAAAATACATCTAAACCTTCAAGTTAAAATTTCTACATATTACCCCCAATAATACGTCTCTTTTCATACATTAAATTCCGATTTAAGAGCTCCTTTCATAAAAGGTGCTTCACTCAAAATTTCATTCCAAACTGACGGTCCACAAGAATCGGTTTGTCAGACATCAGGCTAATATATAGAATTCTTCTACAAGATTTAAAAAAGAAAATAGAACAGGAATTTTCTCTATTGATAATTTAATAACGTCATTTATTTTGAAAAGTTTTATTGTGATATTATTATTTCAAGCTTATGCTTAGCTTTATAAAAATTGGTTTTAGTTATACTCAAAATTATTCATAAAACAATATTATAAAAATGTATTTTTATTTTTTTAAATGTACTTGTTTTCTATTAAAGAATGTTGTGCTCTGTACAAAAGTACAAAATTAAAAATAAAGTTTAAAATATGTTGTAGCATGTAAACATATTCAATACAAATAAAAAATAAATTTGTAAAATTAGCTTGCCAAGAAAACCTACATTTAAGAGTATTTTATCGATATTAGAAACTCACCATCATTACGAATAATTTGTAGCTAAATACCTCGTTTCACTATAGTGTGAAAAAATAAATCAACAAAGATCTCATTTAATATTGAATCTTCACTTTACTGTGTTAGTTTAATGTTTACTGTGTTAACGTTAATGTAAACTGAAAAAAAGTCGAGTACCTAGGCATGCTACCTTTAGAATACGTTGTAAGTCCGGAAAAATTATACCAAAATTTTCTGAACAGGTTTATTAATAAATATTTAATTTTTCTTAAATCCTTTATTCATATTCAAACTTTTTCTCACTGTCAAGTTGGATAATTCCAACGACGCTTAAAGCTTAAACAAACGCTTAGTGTCTCGGCCTTTCATAGGAAGATCACGGGTTCAAATCCCGGTAAGAGCATGGCATGTTTTTATACCAAAAAATTCCATTTTCATTCCCCGCGGTCAAGTTTCAAAGCTAATGAAACGAAAGAAAAAAAATCAATTTACATATTTAAATTGAACTGTTCTCAAATTATTGGCAATTTTCATAACTACTACTTCAAATAGACAAGAATATTAAAAAATAAATAAAGAGTAAACCGGTTTGTTTTGTTTAGTTAAGTAAGAAAAGGTGTTTAAAATTACAATAAACATAACTACGACTTGAAAACTCAAGAACTTGAATATGACGGTGTCATTAAATAGTTCACAATATTCTAATAAAATAATAACTTTGATGTGAAAATATCATACCAACGCCAAAAATCTTTAAAAAAAAAAATGGGTTTAATCCACTTATTAGGATTGGTTATTAATTATTTACTTCATAAAAATGTTATTTTACAAAAATAAGGAAAAGATTTATTCAATAATATTGAAGCTACTAAAATGTTAAGAATGAAAATAAAAATAGAAATCTGATGTAGACACCAAATGACTTCTTTGTACATCTACTAAATTACATATACACTTTCTTTTTTTTTTTCACTTTAACTTATTTCATTTTAAAGCGAAATACGATCCTCCAATTCTTTAATAAAGTGGACATTTACACAATTTTTTTTAGTTTTTATTTAAATATTTATGCAGTTATTACTTCAACAATCTTACATGAAATATTAGGATAGAGTAAAAAAGTCCTGTAATTACTCGTATTACTAGATCGGTATTATTCGTATCTTAGTGAGTTGCTGATTAACAAAAAAGTTTCAGATTTCTGGTATGTCGTATAAATAAAAGTATGTAAGTAATAATATAAAAGTATTATATTATTAATTATTCCCTATAGTGCACTGCTCTATACTTTTTACACAAACGTTCATTTCGAGGTTACGGTGTAAAACATTCAGTTTTTATTATTGGATTATTTAGTGAATAATCAAAAATGAAAAAGAAACAATCAAACTGGAAAAAGAAAGATAACATGCTTAAATATATCTCAATAAGAAAATGAATATGAGGAGGAAGAAAATTTTAAGAACAAGAAAAGAATAAAAAATTAAGAGAAAATGATAATTATGAAGGGGAAGAAATTATTAAAACAAAAGAAAGAATAAAGAGGAAGAAAATGTTGCAAACAAAGAAAGAATAAAATGATTAAGAGCAGATGATAAATATAAAGAGGAAGAAAACGTTAAGACCTGGAAAGAATAAAGGATTAAGAGAGGATGATAAATATAAAAAGAGAGAAATTTGGAGAAAATTTGGAAACTAGAGAACATGTACACAGATTACGATCAGAATAATTATTTCAAACCAAACAGCAATTAAATTATTGACAACAAAAACGAAATGATGATCAACTCCGACTTAGGAAGAATATTGTCCGACAATATCAGAGGAGTAATGAACTAGGGAGATTATTGTCCGACAATATCAGAGGAGTAATGAACTAAAAGATAAGAAGTTTTTGCAATTTAGTGTAAAGATCGGGCATATATGCCTTAGTGTATATGTTGTACTTGTGAGGGTCAGATATTTTACATAAAATTTTATGTCACTAGTAAATTCTGTTTTTTTTTTCTTTTTTACTGTTATTCTATTTAAATTTTTTAAAAAAGTTAAAAAAAAAATGAATAAAAAAAATGGAGATGAAGTCTGATTCGAACCGATTTGCCTTTCCTTGTAAAATCCAAATATTTCATTAATTAAAATTTTATTTGGCTATAAAATCTGGAACCAATGAAAATAAAATCAATTTTTTTGGATTTTGGACTTTTTTGGACACTTAATTCAGTTGATTGTAATCAAAAGGGAACGTGCAGAACTAGATGTTAAATTCAAAATTTCAACATCGTACGGCCTAATCGTTTTTGAGTTACGCGAGATACGTGGGTATGTATCAAAGCGATATTCCTATCACAACGATAATGATTGCGTCTAATTCTGCCAGGTTTAAGTAAAATGAATTAAAATAATTGTCATATTGATAGGTTAAAATTGTTGTAAGTTAGATGTTACGAAAATCCTATTTTTATTTATAATTATTTTTGAAATAAATATTTTATAGATTTTTCTTATTATTTCCTTATATTATTATTATTTCTTTACGTATTCCGATACTGCACGTGAATTTATAAAATTTCACCCTCCCTACCGTTGTTATTTATTTCAAATTTACAACGTACCACACAACAGATATCATGATTATGTACTAAAACCTCAGGTATAATGCAAAGCACAATGTACTGTATCATTAAAAAAAAAAAAAATAGTGAATCCTTCCACTCAAACAAATCAAAGAAAAAAAAAGTATAAACAAATTATTATAAAAAATTATAAACTATTTACTTGATTATCTGTATTTTATAAATCCAATTAATTCTTGTCAGATACTGCCTGCGGATGTTGTAATAAACAAATTGACAAACAAACCGATATGGAATTTTAGTTTCATTTATGTCAATATACTGCCTTAATGAAAATTTGCTTAATTAATACAGTACACGTTATTTAGGCTAAATTAATTAATTAATCAATCATTAAAAACTATTAAAAAAAATACTTAAAAATAAATATAAATAAAAAAAGAAAAAGTAATCATTTCTAAACCATATTTTTTTTCTTTTGAACAAGCTTTATTTAACAAAATTCATTCAGTTTGAAATTTTAACTAGAATACATTCCTTTGTTTCTTGTGACACCAAATTTTATTGAATCCCTTTCCATAATACTTTTTTAAGGTGTTTCCTTAACCTGATATCAACTTAAACTATCTAGAATTTTTCTGAAATACAAATATAAAGTATCAGGTATTTTTCTGTAATAAAAATATATACTTCTTAACATCAAACAGCCGACTTCTTTTACATTCATTTTCTTTACTACTTTGTTTTTACTGCGTAAAAGTTCTATAATATTTCTTTTCATCAATTTTCCAACTTCTAAACCAGAGTTTTCTTTACCTTTTCAAAAAAAAAAAAAAATATATATATATATAGAAATATACACGTATATATAAAGGTATTAAAATTAAAACTATATGGAGATTACTTTCAATTTTATAAAACATTTTTCAAAATAATTCGTTTTATTTAACATTATGTACTAAAAGAAAAAAAATCGGTAATTCTATACTTAGTTACTAAATATTTCACTCTGTACTGAATAAAAAAAATATTTCAGTTGCGAATGGAATGACGTTACAACGTTAAAAAATTTGGACTATATTTAGAGTATAACGTATTTTTTTTTTTTAATTTTAATCATAAATAACTGACGTATGAAATAAAACGCTTAAAGATACAATGAAAATGATAAATATATATATAATTAGAAGAGTATAAAATTAAAAGCAAAAAAAAAAAAACGCACCGTAAAATGTGAATAAATGAATATACAGAAATAAAAACCGTAAGAACGTTATGCCATATTAAAAAAAAAAATATTATATCAAAAAAGAAAAAACAAAGAAGAAAGAACAAATAATAATGGTGTGCCAAAATGACATATAACACGTGAACTGTTGAAACCATTCGTTTTCATTAACGTCTTATTATAATTTTAAAACTAAAAAATAGAGAATACAAAACTCATGTCATTCATCGAATAAGTAATACGACTTGAAAAGATACAAGTTACGATAGTTAATAAGATAAAAGAGAAGAGAAAAAATAAATAAAAGAAACGGAATAAGACAAAAGAGAAATAAAAGTAGACAAGAGTTAAAAGAAACCGAAATGTATATATGAAGGTGTATCGGAAATGAGAAAGGTTGATGTATATATACATATAAAGCAGAAAGAGAGAGAAAAGAAATGGAAAAGGAAAAGGAATAGGTAAGAGAAAGATAGTAAGCGAGTGAGAGGACTGGAAACGGTATGTAAATTCAGTTAATTGAGTCCTTTGTTCCTAATTGCGTCCCAACGGACAGCGGTGCACTCTGCTGGCGAGTCTTGTCGCTTGGTTTTCATAGCGGTTAGTGATGTATTTCGAAGCAAGAAGTATGGGATTCGTTGTACTACAATGAACATAAAACAGTATTAGACTGCAAATACAGTCAAAATTATTAGCCTTAATTAGTATACGTAAAATTATTCACTGATAGTCGATAAGCTAATATTGTGAAATATGTACATTTCTTTGCACTTACTATAAAAGCTGTTCCAAAGTATTTAAAATATTAACATATAAAAATGTGAAAATTATTTATCTCAAGAGAAACAACATGCTTATGCACAAATATAGTCAGTTTATAATAAATGAATTTTGTAGCGTATAAAATTCCATTCCAGACCGGGATTCGAACCTAGGACCTCCGGATGAAAGGCCAAGACGCTACTAATCCACCAAATAGATCAGAATTTTATTATTAATTTTATAATAACTGAATAATGCAATTATCAGTTTGAGATATTTATATATTTGTACTTCATAATATTTCCAAAAGTGATATAAATATTTCCAGTTTACCTAGGAAACATTTTACCTAGAAGAAATTAAATTTTCAAAATCAATTAAGGATTAAAAATGAATTACCTTTAAAATTTTGACGTAGCCAACTGAAAATTCAATCACTTCATAACACTAGCAATGAAAAAAAATCTAAATTTTATCTTTAAATTAAATATCCTTTTGAGAGTTCAACAAGCGATTTTTATTGCTAAAGTAAAGGTGCAAAGTTTAATTTTTAAAATAAATTTAACGTATTGTATTGTTTTAAAAAAACTATTTATATGCCTCAGTTTCTACGGTAACTGTTATAATATAACGATTAATACTCTATGCTTATATTAAAAAAATATTTTTTTGGGGCCTTAATTTTCGTAAAGAAAAATTACCCAGATAGCCCATCAGTTACCTTGTGTTCCGACTTGTTCATCTACTTATCTCATTTTATAACTATTACTCCTTATTTAGGAATGTCTTCGAAGGAGATAGCATTTCAAAATCTGTTCTAATCACAATCCTTAAGACTGAAAGACTTATAGTAATAAAAAAAAAAAAAAAATGAATCCGTTTCACTATAAATTTTTTATTTCAAGATATAAAAAAAGAAGTAAAAAATTGAGATTATCCAAATATTTACTCACAATTGATAAATTCTATTTTATAAGCCCAAAGTAAAAAATAAAATTTTTTTTTTTCATAATTTTTGAAACCAAAATTCAACGTAAAATAACTTTTCCCCCCTGTCAGTTTTATATTTAATTTCTGTTTTTCCTATCATAAATATAACCAAATTTATATTTACTTAACCAAACACACACTTTTCATTTATTAATTTCTAAAAAATAAAAGTAAAGAAAAATATGTAAATTGCCATACAAATAACACGATTTCCGGCTTATAATAAAAAAAATAAAAACCGATTTTTAAATGTTTTGATTTACTTTTTATTGGCTGTATTTACATTAATTTTCTCAGAATTAAATTCTTTACGAGTTTTCTTACTAAACTTTCCTTCCTTATTAGTCATTTAACAAAGCTATTTTACCACAAACCTAAAAGAAACTTATTTTTTCCAGTTCAAATTACATAAGAAACCTTCAATTTTATTCTTTAATTTGGGTCCAAATAATTACATTAGGGCTTCTTTTTATTAGAAGAACTGAAATCCGAGCGAAATGTTTCGCTAGCCGAAACTCGAAAACAAAGCGTTTCCAGACTTATTTTTATATGTACTCAATTATTTTAACCAGTAAAGCATGTCCTGAAATTTTCTCCATGTCATGGGTCATTCTGTACATTCATTACCAAATTATCTGGCTTTAAGGAATAACTTATTTATTACGAATGAACATATTTTGAACAAGAGACATATAAAAAATAAAACAAAACTAACAAACTATGACTCCCTCGGTTACTCATGTCTTTATTCTTTTTCACCCAAAAAAAGATTGGTTATTTAATCATGATAAATTTTATATTAGTCCATCATAAAAAAAAAAAACAACTTTTTTGAAAGTAATCAGAACAATTGTTTCTCATTTTTAATTCGGAATGTAATATTAGTGACAAGGCTACTTTAATTTTAATAGTTCTTTTAGTGATAAAGAAAAATACAAAAAATTATTTTTATATAAAATTAAATAAAAGAATATATATTTTTAGAGGTACGTAGTAAGTTTTAACAAAATATTTGCTAAAAATATTCATAAATAGGTTAGCTTAATAAATCTGATCAAGAAAAAGTTTTCTCCCAATCTATGATCTCCTTATAAAGGTTAAAATAAAAAAAAGCATTTTAAGTCCGGGCTCTATAATGTAAGAAAAGAATTGTAAACATTTCTTGATGGCGTTATATATAAATGATACTTTCCATTTATTGTTTTTTTTTTGAAAAATATTTCAACAGGAGGAAGAAAGGGCAAAAAAAAAATCTGATGTGTACAATACGTGACTTCCGTGTAGCTTATTAAATTACATATACACATTTTTTTTTTTATAAAAAGTACATCACTTTTTATTTCATAAATAACTTCTGATATTTATTTATAATTTTTTTTATTGATATTATTGAATTATTATTTATTGTAATTTTTTTACAGTGGTAGGTTACTTATTATTAATAAATAAAAATATTTAAATTAAAAAAAAAAAGGAGATGAAGTCGGATTGAACCGATGTGCCTTCTCTTGTAAGATCTAAATATTTCATTAATTAAAAGTTTATATGGCTATAACTTTGAAACAAATGAAAATAGTACTTCTTATGATGTATTATTGAAAAGCTCTTAATGAGCGCTTATTATTGCAGTTAAGAAAAAGTCCAAGATCCAAATTTTTTTTTTATTTTGAACTTTTTTCGACACTTTTAGTCCAGTCGATCGTAATTAAAATAGGAAATACACAACTAATTGTTACAAAACAGTCCAAAATTCAAAATTTCAACATCCTACGTCTAAACGTTTTTGAGTTATGCGAGATACATTCGTACGTACAGATGTCACTCGCCGATACTAGTCAAATGGATTTAGAGATAATCAAAATAGATATTTCCGTTGAAATCTGAGAACTGAAATTTTTCGTGATCACAATACTTCCTTTACTTCGTACAAGGAAGTAAAAGACATATATTTTAATTTTAAGGGCTGGAGATTTGAAAAAATTGTTTTTTCTATACATGAATTGTGGGTAACAAATTCGCGTTAATAAAGTTTTCTCTGCATTGCCTCAGTAGAAAATCGAAATTGCTTTTTTCATGATCCCCCATCCCTTAAAAAAATCATCTTGAAAAAAAAATATTATTGCAATCAATGTTCCGTATATATAAATATTTGAAGAAAATCGGTTAGGTAAATCCTGAGATATAAGGCCAAAATCAATACGACACACACATACATGAACTTGAAAAGCATAAAAGTTTGCAAAAAGCCGATACCCATTTTTGATATGATTACCATACTTTCCCATTTAATATAGCTATTTTAGTTATAATCGCCTGGAGAACAAAAACGATATATAATTTCTTTGAAATAAGTTTTTCTAGGGAAAATTTCAGTTTACCCACCGGGTTGATCTAGTGATGGACTCGTCATCGCAAATCAGGTCATTTCGAAGTCAAGAGATTTAAGGTTCAAATGCTAAGAGACGCTGTTATTTTTATACGGGTTAGAATAATAGATAGTGGATACTGGGTGTTCTTTGGTGGTTGGGTTTGAATTAACCACAGATCTCAAGAATGGTCGATCTGAGACTGTACAAGAATAAACTTCATTTACATTCATAATACATATCATTCTCGCTCATCCTATGAAGTAATACCTTACGATGGTTCCGGAGACTAAACAAAAAAAGAGGTATAATTTCGGTTAAAACTGAATAAATTATTAAGGTAATTAATGTATTTTTTATATTCTTAGCATATGACTGAAAATATCCATATGAAAATATGAATTTTCTAGTAAACCCATTTAGAATAAAGCAGAATTTTAATGTTAAATACAGATGGAATTATTTAAGTCAAAAAACGAACACCAGTTTTCGCTGTAAGATGGCTTCACCTCTTGAAGATTTCTTGTATAATGTATGCGGTAAACGACTTTTCCGCCAACCAGCGCATGCGTAACACACCTGTTTTTTTGTATACGTGGAGTTATAGTTAGTAGTATCATTCATGTCCATGTGGATATAACATAACTGATTCTATAATAACATAATGAACATATAATTATTATGTATAGAACAGTATACATTACAATTTGGGATAAAGAATAATTAAAACTGTTTTTATTAAGATGATTCATTCGTATTTTTTAAGAGTTTATTAAACTGCATTCTAGCGAGCTCTTTATTCAGTTACATTTGTGTATTTATTAGTGACAATTAAGCAGCTTAATTTCTAAAAATAACTTTCATAACTACAAATTGGTATAGTAAATTTAGTCTGTCTAAATTATCTGATTTTACCAGGGTTACCACGTAAATATAATATCAATTATTTAAGCCTCAGTGGTTTTTTAAATAAAAAATTTGCATTCTGTTTACTGTACGATACTTAAAATAAAAATTGGATATTCCATAAAATTTAAAAAAAAAATGTTTTTATTACTTAAAAAAATATTTATCGGCTCTTTTTCTGATTTAAATTGTTGTATTTACAATTAAAAATAAAAGTACATAGCTGACTAATTAAATCTACATCAATATCTTGAAAGATATAAAATAAAATTTAATTTCCATTTTCCCATTATTACTATTATTATTATT
>JAAAKQ030086536.1:0-14861 GCA_010016005.3 Zanna intricata | reverse complement strand
AAAAAACCAATCAAAATATCACTTTAACGCAGAGCTTAAGAAACACGTGCTTTCACAACGAGAACCTCCACTCGACTGACGGCCCATATCTAATCCCATTTTATGTACCTGTAAGGAATCAAAAGTGTTTATAAAATTTAGGTGTAGACTGAAAATATATAAACAACTGAAATCAAACAGGAACGTAGTTTGCAGCGGAAAATATGTTATTCTTTTATAATATTTTAAGCAGTGTTATATTATGGAAAAATTTTTTCATTACTGAAAGAGGATCTTCTATATATATTAATGAACCGTTGTTAGGGCATGTTATAGTTAAATAAGTTGTGTCATATTGTAACCAGGAAGAATAATTTCTTAACTGTTTGTAACCATCTACTACATTTCCTGCTGTTAGAAGTATTCATATTTCACTCGCTCACGATAAACACATGTAGTTGTATGCACTTTTATCGATTTAATTTTTTTATCCTATTAGTTTTCTATAATTGAGGGAATAAGAGACTTCCTTTTTCGTTGATTTTTCCACGACCATGGAAAAAAAAATTTTTAAACTCTTTACGAAAATTAATTATACAAGGTAGCTGCAATACTCTTCTTTTTTTTAAGTTAAAATGATTATTTTCCACGAAAAAAAAGAAATCTGCACCCCCATATAATCATAGTATCATTTACATGATCGTGAAAGAAAGCTAAATCTATATAATACAACTTGCTTAGATAATGATAACAAAAATCTTCACTGAAAATTGCAGAGGATGGTATTAAAGTAAACAATTAGTGAAGAATATTTGGAAATAGAGTGTCTTATAGATATAAGTTTACCCGGAAACAAGTTCGAATTAAACAAGTTCGAACAGTCGAATTAACTCCAAGGAACATTTATATCTTAATTAAATAATTTCTCTCGGGATGTACACTGAATTGTTTATTATAAAATTTTTTTTTTTATTCCGAAGTTTTTCTTAAAACATAGTTTAATATAAAGTATTAATTTACTATAAAGGATTTATGTTCAGAAGGTAAAATATACTATGCTATTAAACTCGAATACTATTTACTTGAGAACACTTAGTTTTGATCAAATGACTTTCATCGTTGACGCGAATTAACAAAAAAGTAGAGATGGACCAAGTATTTGTTTAATTTAGACATATTCGATTTTTGATCAAATATATTGAGTTTCTGGAATCACAACTCAAAACGTTGACAACGTATTCAAATTTGAACTATTCCGCCAAAATACACCAACATGTAATGAATTCATATAAAGACAAAGGAAGTCTTTTGAATTATGCTACATCATGTATACATAAGAATACAAATGAGATTTTAAAAAAAATTAAAAAAAAAAAGACACAGAAAACCCACAATTACTCAAATTGTATTTTGCTGTAAATAAAGTCTTTTCAGTTTACTCTCATTAATAACATTAAATACTAATAACTTATTGCAGGTGACACTTTAGGAAATATATTTTACTTATGTTATCAAAGGTATAAAATAGTATAAAAATTGGACGAAACGGAATGAATTTACTTCCACATCAACCAATCATGACTGCTGCAACAATTTTACTTCTTTGGTCGTTCACAATAGGTATGATAGATAACTTTTCAGAATTAACATAAATTTTTTTTTTAAAATTATTATATATAAAAAAAAATGTTTGCTACTAATGTAATATTCCTTTTTTGTGGAATCTCACATTATTAAAAGTTATTTATAATAAAATATTTATGTTTCAGCAGTAGCAAGTTTGAATTTAAACTCTCCTTACTTTAATAATTTATCACAAATTCAGAATGATGGATCATATAAAATAGTTAACGGTATTCCTACCGACATAATACATCATCCATATCAGGTTTGTTTCTGTACATTACGATTGTAATTAATAAAATTTACTTTTTCAGATTGTAATTTTAATTTTACTTAAAACAACTTACTAATCAATAATATTTAGTTCACAAAATCTTTGGTTTGATCGAATACAACGAACATCATGCAAAAAAGCAATCATTAAAAAATATCTATATTTTTTTATTTTCCATAAACTCTATTTAATTATCTTTACGATATCCGCCTTCTCTTTAGTTTTTTCTTTTGAAAAATGTATATTCTACATCCATACTAATATTAAATTTTCTTCATTTCTCGAATAAATTTATGTGTTTACATATTAATAATATTTGTAATTAGTTTTATTAATAATATCATGGAAATATTAAATCAGTACAATCTGATTCATAAGTTTTATTAATGGAAGGATGTGATATAATTAATGGTTAAATAATTAAATGATAAGCCAGTTTGTAGTAGTACATATTAGCGTTGGACAAATAAAAGGAATTCGAACCTAATTCTATCAAAACTGATGTAAAGTAATAATGTGAAGTTATGCCTTGTATTGATACAGCATGATTTCCACTGTACAATTATGACGTCTAATTTAATTCAAATTAAATTAAAATAAATATTTTTCATTTCTTTTTAAAAGTTTCTTTCCCCAACTGGGACAATTTTTCAAAACTTTTTTGTAATAATTAAACCAAAGTTTTTTTTTTTTGCTTAAGGAAGTAGATATTTTAAGGTTTTCTGCCTTTCCCCAAGTTATCCTAGAAATTGATCATAGTTGTAATGTTTTGTCTTTTATTATTTCGATTATAAAAATATTGAACTCGCACATTGAGATTATATCAAGGTGGCTTTCCAATGAAATGATAAGCCCGAAGTAAGACGCGCGATTGACCAATAGCGTAAGGAGGGTAGTTGAAGTTCGTAAATTCTTCACTCCTCCGAATATTAAAACATCGTCAAAATCATTAATAGAGATATGTTCATTGGTTTATAAAAATTTGGTTATATGTAGAGAAAAAACTCATAAACTTACAATTTTGTGTACTGTAGCTAAATGGATACACATCATTAAAAATAAATTAGATTGAAAATTATAAAAGTATTACATATTTAGTAAGAATAATTGTTATAATTTTTTTATTATTACTGCGTTGGTTATTATTATTAAAATAATAAAATAATAATTAAAAATAATTTTTCCAAAATCACTAAACATTTTTTTTTAAACTTAAAAAAAATCTTCGATCATATCCCCGTAAAGTATTAAACGTATCTCCAAATCTTTCTAATGGAATTGATTATTTAATTATGATGAATGTCAACAAATATCCTTTAAAATCATATGTATCATGAAGACAGAATTTGTAATTTGAATAATGATGATGAGATGGAGTGTGTATATTAAGAAATTGATGAAGCAATTAAATACGTAAAAGGGGATGAAAACTTAATAATAGTTGGAGATTGAAATGTAAGCATTGGAAAAGGCAAGGAAGGAAATATTGTGGGTGAATACGGGCTGAGCAACAGGAATGAAAGAGGAGACCGACTTATTGAGTTTTGCACGAAATATAATTTAGTAATTGACAACAGCTATTTTATAAATCATAATAGAAGAATATACACGTAGAAAAAACCTGGTGATACTGCAAGGTATCAGATAGATTACATCATGGTTAAACAAAGATTTAGAAATCAACTCTTCGTTTGCAAAGCATATCCTGGAGCAGAAATATATAGTGACCATAATTTAGGGATAATCAAATGTAGATTGGGGTTTAAAAACTTGAAGAAAAGGTATCAGATGTATCTTTAGAATTTAGAGAAAGAGGAGGTAAAAAATAATTTTGAGAAAGACATCGCAAGAGGTCTGAGTAAAACCGATAAGGTAGAAAATATAGAAGAAGAATGGGAGAGTGTTAGAAAAGAAATTCTTAAATCAGCAGAAGAAAACTTTAGTAGCATCAAGAACTTCGTATGCGTTAGACAGTCGAACCCAGAAGTATTTTTATTTTCTAAATCTGAGGTATATTTTAACCTAGGCATATCTTCCTAACAGAAGGTCCTCTGGGCAGAATCAGAAAAATACGACTGAGCATAAATTCAAAACTAGTTTCCATTCTCCTGACTGATAATGCGGCCGGATCAAGGAAATAGCTCAGTCATCTTGACATCGCCAGAAGATCATCCGTTGGTAGTTTTTAATGTAGGAAATGAGAGGAGTGTTCCATCCAAATTGCTGATCCATTACTTATCAGAAATCAGGTTCCAACACCTACCTCCGGTATCCATGTTTCCCTGATGAGCAAGTATCCAACTAAGCATAGAGCGTCAAGACGTCTCGAAGACGTTTGCTCAATGCCACTCCAAATGGACATTCATCACACCACGTGAATTTGTGACATGCAATTTTATCGAATCCCTGAATTAGTTTTTCATTTGTTTCTATGTCTTTAGAAGAAACACCAAATTTTTTTCTATTTACAGCTCGTATATAGACGAGCTTTGATATCTTGATTGAGACATTGATATCAGCATTCATCATTACGGATTAATTTTAATTTAACTTTTTATGTCAGCAATTCTGTTGAGCATAATAGGAGTTTTAATATGTTATGCCTTCTTTTCCTACACCCCGGGCCGATCCTATAATTAAGTGTATCACAGCCAAGGGGCGCGTTCTTGCCTGTAAGGTGAGCCTCTCCCCACCTACCAGCCGTAAGTCCGGTATGGCCGGTCAGTCCGTCCCCAGTTTCTGATCTATTTTGTTCCTTCGGCCTTGCTTTAAATCTCACTGGTAAAGACATCTGAGCCTAGAGCAATAATCCAGAGCCCTTGACTCCCCTTTATTTTTAGATTTTGTTACCTCCCACTCTGGGACGAGGGAGTTATGGAGTCACCGACTGATTACTGGAATCGACTCACCTATGCATGCTGACCTCTCGATCAGGGCTGTCCCCCGACCCAGAGGCGTCAAAACTTAAGTACTGAATCCTCACTTGTCATTTCCGATGTTTAATTTCACTTGGTGAATTTTTCACTAGTAACCTAAACGTCTATTCTCGTCTTCCTTGGATTTAATTATGTGCCTTGTAATACCTTTGACAATGGAGCAGTTTTGTGGAGATGCCATTATATAGGTGACTAGATCGTAATGTGTTCAATGCCAAGCGTCCATATACAATTAAAACATTTAGAATATAGGAAAAGATGGAAGACCCATCTTGATAAACCAAGTAGGGACCCAAATATATGCATCGATTTAGGGGATTCATTTAGCACAGTCTAGAAACTGATCAATGTGTAAAGAAATATAGCAATCCAAGAGATGTACACCATTCAAAAGTTGAGCTTCGTCAAAGTAAAAATAAAATTGTAAAAACTAGACGACAATATCTAATGCACAAGCTATATCATCTCCTGCATCGTCTATCACTGTAAAGGATGTGATTGCCGAACTAGTGTCTGCGTTAGCAAGTATGTTGAACTTATCATCGACAAAAAATTTAGAATTCGTTTTCAACCAGAGAGGATAGCGTTAAACCAGAGAAGAAAACAGCAGAAGTTGAGTAAAACATTTTGTCTCCGTTCAGGAATGAACTTTTGTAAACGAAGGACTGGTAAATGCAGACAAGAGAAGAAGCCTGAACCAACAGCTGACGTCACCAGGATCTCCGTTTAGAAAAGTAAAAAGATAGAGGTGAAAATTTTAGAAAACATAGATTTAGAAAAAAAATTATTACCTAAAATCAATTGGCTTTTTAACAGAAAGGGCGGAAAATTTGGAAGTCCCATATGTTTTATTGGTGAGTGCATCCAGTTTGGACTGTGATATACTCTTTACTACACCACCGGAGTTGGTGTCGCCTGATGCTGGCAGCAAGAGATCCTCCTCGATTTCTAACGGAGGAACTGAAGGATCGATCTCGGATGCATTAGATATTGTAGAATTTGACACGAGGCCTTCAGAAAGGTGGTGAAGAGGAAAAAAAGGATGGCCTAAAGGAAAACTTTGATTAAGCTCGTTTTTACATGCTTTAACAAATTTAAAGTCAGTGTGTTGCTACGTGACAAAGAGCCCTTTACATGCTTGTCATTATGTGTTAAATAATTTTTCTATATCAGAGTATTTTTTCAAATTAAGTAATATTTTGTAATGTTATTTTCGATAACATTTTTGGTGTATTTATAAAAATTAATATTTTAATGAGTATTACTGATTATTTATTGAAATTTACTCATCCTTTTTATTTTACTACATTCAGTAATAAATACTGTTTCCATTTCAATTAATGAAGCAAGTGAAAATCAAGTTACTTACATTCTTAACAATAAAACGAAACAAATAATAAAAATAATAATCAATTACGTATCATTTACGTAACTCAAGAAAAAAATAGAAAATTGTTTTGAAAAAAATGAATATCGAAAAATATAAATATTTAACTGTAAATTTATTTTTTATAATGCTGATTTGTCAAAACTGACAAAACGACCATTAGTTGGAGACAAAAATTAATCTCATATCTTTTCCTTAAAACATTCTTAATAAAACACTTGTAAGTAAATGTTTTAAAGCAAAGGAATTTGGGGTTTTGAAATAGATGTAAACGAATGTAAAGTAAAGTAATCTGCATTAATCTCAGCTAAAAAATAAATACTTAGTCTGATAATTGAAAATTGGAAATGGAACCTTAAACAACGTCCATATATTTGCATATTATTAACATGATTGATGCAGTAGAAATATTTATTGGTCTTAGATTTTATTGGATCTAACTTATTCCACGTAGTAAATAGCTAAATTTTCATCTAATGAATAAGATTTATAAAAATTTTTTATTACAGCAGGGAATTTTTTTCATTCAGTAATAATCATAATAATAATAATATAAAGTAAAATAATAAGTTTGTAAAATATGGCCTAAGGCATTGTTTTGGTTGCCTAAAATAAATATAAATATGATAAAAGCTATTGGTAAGAGGTAAAATGTCAATTTAAAAAAAAATTTACACCTCTTCTGAGTAACCAAAAAATCTTTGACAATTTACAGATGTGATGATGGTTACTTAATAACTAACTATATAATTATTCTGTTTAGAAACTTTAATATCTATTAATAATTCCTTTCATTATTATTTAGATTCGTATTCTGAGTGATACTCTTCTCAAGACAAATTTGTCAATAGTAGACCATAAAGTATGTAAAAAGGCATATGTTGCATCACTAG
This sequence comes from Zanna intricata, assembly GCA_010016005.3. NCBI lineage: Eukaryota > Metazoa > Arthropoda > Insecta > Hemiptera > Fulgoridae > Zanna > Zanna intricata. Next base: position 7,769 of record JAAAKQ030086536.1, on the reverse strand, counting down.
TATCAAACACAGTAATTTGCGGATTCAAAGACCCAGATACCTTTGCATTTTCTGTAAGTATTTTTGTTATTTACTGTTTTCTTCTTTAACCGTTTTATTTTCTTCACATTGTATTAGTATGACTACAGTTAAAAATATTTAAGCTTCAGAAAATGACAAACGCAAATGTAGTACTTAATAGTTATCCTTTTGTTACAATAACCAATAAATTGTTGATAAGACATCAAACGATAGATCATTTCCAATAAATTTCGGAATATGTTCATTGATATATCGCATAATTGATAAAAGGTAGCGTATATTATGTCCAGGATCTCCGTCACTTTTTATTAGTGTATTTTTAATGCATGCTGGAATGTCCCACGGAGACCATGCTTTAATAATTTTAATTTTCTTTATTATGCATTTTTCCGTAAATCCCATCTTTCCTTATTTAAATTTAACAATTAATGACAATAGCAATATATTATAACAATAATATATACAATATATATATATATAAACAATTATATTATTTTTTTATTATATATTTTAACAATTTATCATATGTTTAGGTTCTGCGATAAATTTTAATTTATTATAACAAACTATAAAAAGTCTATGGCATCTCATCATTAATCGGGAATTGCCTGGCTGCGATTATTGTTTCTAAAAATTAGTCGGCGGGAATTCAAGCCAGCTCAATATTTCATTAAGTAACAAAATACAGTAAATTTATCGATTAAACAGTTTATTTTTACCCGTCAATTAACCCTTTAATAGCCAGATGGTTTCACTATATAATTTTATATTATTTTCTGCTTTCCCAATACAATATGTTTCAGAAAGCATGATTTGATAAAAAAATCCAAAATAAATATTAAAATGGCTGCTTCAGCATGGGTGGCAATGTTTGCCACTGGCTATTATATAAATATAAGGTGGTAATATAGTTGCCACTGGTCATTTACAGTTACTATCTGTTTAGAGGATTTATGTTTTCCACAAATGATTACACGTTTTGAAAGAATCTAATTTATTGAAAAATAGTAAACTACATACATATAATAAGCATAGTTTTTTTAAAAATATTCTTCTACTTTTTACACCATAATAATACACTAAATATTCTACTAAATAATACACTAAAATATTCTACTTTTTACACTTCATGGAAACTTGCAAAACATGGAATAATACATAGAGGCATTTCACTTTTTGAACAGATGATTTTTGACCTCTTGTTATTTGTTTTGGTGCTGCATAATCTACACTGACTGAATATGCTGATAAGCGGCATGTGTTCACGACTGAAGAATATCGCACCTCATCTGATACACCAACATCCTTTATCAGTACAGTTTGGACTTCTTATGAGTAAGGGGGCAAGAGACCCAAGAATTGCGTTTTCTAGATGAAAACCCACCAATAAGTTCCTATGCTAATCTGCATCTGAATTCAAGTTGGGAGATATATTTCCTCTTGTTACGTAGAGCACAATACAGTAGATAGGCATTTATTACAGAACTCTCAAATAAGAAATAAAATAGGCGTAGCCACCATTTTCTTGAATGGTATAAGCTGATTTTCCTATTGCTGCTTTTCCTATTGTATAAGCTGATCTTTTTTGATCAAACCGATCAACACCTCCCATTCTTTTAGTGTACTCTGCTATCAGTAGTGGACATCTGATAATAGCTGCAGTACCATCTTTTTGTGTTCTACTCACATGTACTAAGACATTTGGTGGAAAGACTGTAGATAATATATTTAATGTTTTGTGCCCTTCCATTGCACACTGTAAGTGTACTTTTTCACACGCCATTTATATTCATGTCTGTTCATCTTGTTTTTACATTTCGTCATATTAGATACGATTTTTCTTGTATTACGAACTGTGCTATTGCTAAATATCCCTTTATCATAGAGGTCTTCCATCAAATTACAGGATGTAAAATAATTGTCAAATGCTAAGTGACAGTTTGACCCTTGAATTATTTCACTGAGTTTTTTCACAACTTGCGCTCCTAATCCTTCCTCAATAACTCTTTCCTTTTTCCCACTATAAACATCAATCTGGTACAAATAACCAATTTTAAAATCAGCCCTTGCCCAAATCCTATAACCCCTTTTGATTGGTTTTAGAGGAATGCATTGCTTCATATTGGAGCGTCCTTCTGCTCAGCTGATGGAGCCCCCAATGGTTCAGGAGAATGAGGTGGACTAGAATTTTCATTTTCTTCCTCTTCATCATCAGAATCAGGTATTTCCGCAATTTCTTTTAGTATGGCAAAATCATTGAGAAAGAACATCTACAATAAAAAATTTTTACTTGTAACATTCGTATTAAAAGTGTCACACTAAAAATAATACTATTCATATATCAATGTAATAGCCCCGGCAATCATATTGCCACCTGTGTAGTCCCCAAATGACCAGTGGCATATATCATATTTGCTCCGTATTTTCACTCATTGAATAATAAATTAATATGTTATCTTTACAATATACATAGCTTATGTATTTGTAAGTATTATAATATCAGTAGAACATCAGGAACTTACCTTTTTTATCTGGTAAAGCTGAATAACTGTGGCACAGTGAAGTAAGACATAAACATAACATACATCTGTAAATATCAAATAGGTTTCGAAATGGAGGGAAATGTTTTAGTTCAAAAATCATCCACTGGATGCCAGAGGTTGTCTAGAATAAACTCTAGGTGGCAATAAAGACACCTATAGCCTTTAAGTGCATTTTTGAAATGGTGGCAAGTATATTGCCTTTGTCCATCAAAAGGTTAAAGTAATCCTTTGAGCATATGCATAAATTAATAGAGATAACGTTATGATATCGTTATATGTGCAAAAATAAAATCATTCTTAATCAGAAATAAAAAAAGATGAATTTTGAACGAATAAACACTTCAGACAACTTTTATTCATCTGACCCACTATTATTTTGCAAAAAATTATCAGACAACAAATATGATTTAATTACATTCATAGTAACATGCAAGGTGACATTGAAAATGTATACGAATATTACACTCCTACTGAATTTACTATTTAATTAAACAGTGAATTTAATACATCTATCTTTGTTTCTATCAATAACAAACATTTTAAAAACGTCAAAGCGGAAAAGGTTACACTTTGTCTCAAAATAAAGATTCAACTGATAGCACTTTCAAAAAAATAACTGAACAATATTTTGAATTGAAATACAAGCTAAGTAAAAATATATCTGTCTCGGTTTGTTGTTGCATGACAATACAAATGAAAATAAAGAAGAGTTAAATGGATCTACATTAAAAAAAAACGTGGAATGTCGCAGATAAAAATCTTGTAGTTATTAAGGAATTTTTAATAATATGAAAATAAGCTATTTAATGCTATATGATTTCATGCAAAAAATGTAAATAAATAAAAAAATTAAGTATTATACTGTAGGTGTTGAAATGAAGACAATCACAGTTAATAAATGCGGTTTCTTTGTTGAGTGTTTTCATAGTACTACCATGTATATGCTTAATGTTTGCTAAGATCAAATCGACTTGAACGAAGCAAATGATAAAATTAACAAATCTTTCGAAAAGTTTATTCAAAGAGGCAGCGATTGGGTGATGTATAAAATATCAAAATTAGATCTTTTGATGTCTGAATTCGATCCGCTTTATGGTGGAAACATTTCATATTTACCCTTCCTGGATGCGTTAAATAAGAAAAAGCTGTAATAAATGTAAAAAACAACGATCAAACTGTATCTTATGAAAGGAATCGAATATCCTGATTGCGTCAAAGCTATTGATGAATTTGAAGCTGAAAACCTCGATATCAGTGTAAATGTGTTATCCTATGATTTCGAACAGTATGATTATGAATTATTAAATTCGAAAAAGTTATATTTAAAATGTGCGAATAATAATGGCAAAACAGTTGCCATAATAATGGCAGTTGGTTTAATAATATTAACCGATCTTGTACAAAATCGATCTCATTATACTATAATAAATGTATGAAAAACAGATATAACAGCTTATCAAGACTGATGGGTGATAAGAATAAAATGGTAGAAAATCTGAATACTGTCCCTATTGTCTGTATTATTTAAAATGTCGGACTCGTGAAATGGAAGCAAATAAAACACTGGAAATACTCGTACATATTGGAGATTTTAAACTGGGAAAGGTTTAGGGAATTAGAATGAAAAAAAAATTGACTGACAACGGAGAGAAACGAAAACGTAAAAATATATTATCGTATACAAATCAATCTTCAACGCTACGCGTACCTTTTGTGTATGCGCTGATTTTGTCTCGTTTATCATTCCAAACCATATCCGGAATCCTAAACCGTCCACTAGTTATACAACTATAACCGACATTCATAAACCATCCGGTTATTGTTATGTTATAATCGATGAAAACTGTTCGGTTGTAGCAAACAAAATTATGTAGAGCTCATACAAACGACGATAAAGTGGTTGAAAAATTTCTGGATCATTTATGTAAAAAAATATAAATATTTTGAAGGGGAATTTTCAATTGAAAAAGTCTTAATTATAATCGCAGAAGATGATAAAAAATTTCAACAAAATACTAAATACATTATAATTGGCGGTACATTTGACTGCGAAATCGTGTAAGATAATAAATTGACGGTAAAATATTTCGGTTATATATCTGGAGATAATTAATGAATCGAATCTTTTTTTCCTTAAAGAAGCCTCCTTCGGAGTGCTTTTAAGGTGTGCTTTTTAGAATTAATTTAGATAAAAATTCGAGAAGATATTCGGTTTATTTAAAAGTAAACAATTTCAAGTATGTTTGAAAAGTTCCCTAGACTTTCCTAATTCATTGACGAAAATTTTTCAAAATGCATTTCAATGTTTGAGTGCTCTTTTATATGTGATTAAATGTTAATGTACCAAGAGACTTTATTACGTGCTCTACATAATTTAGAAAAATCGTATTCTTCTTTGTTTTCTAAATCTAGGTTACAAAATTATTGTGCAAAAAGATGGTCGGTACCTCTTACCCATCGGGCTGGTATTATGGTTAACACGAAAGCACAAGTCAGCTGATTTCGAAGTTGAAAGTTCTATGGTTTAAATCCTAGTAAAGGTAGTTATTTTTATACGGATTTGAATACTAGATCGTGGATAACAGTGTTCTTTGTGTTTGGGTTTCACTTAACCAGACTGTTCAGGAGTGGTCGACCTCAGACTGTACAAGACTATTTTCATTCACATTCATACATATCATCCTCCTTCATCCTCTGAAGTAATACCTTACAATAGTCCCTAAGGCTAAACAGAAAAAGAAAAAAAATATTGTCGGAATCATTTTGTCGAAATTCAGCGTGTTGCTTTATTATATCAAAAAGTTCTTTAGGAGAAAAATCTAAAGGTCCTCTGTGTTATATAAGCACTCGAACAAAATTTCCAAAACAAAGTACTTTTTTTTTAATTATTTTGACATTGCTATTTTTTCATCTATACTAACGTATTTTTTGATTTGCAGTCGATGATGAGGTTGTGTGTAAAATTAAATAACAAAATGCTTTTCTCCTACGATCTTTTCTCTAAAATGAACAGTTATCGAGTTGTCTATAGAAAGAGGAGAAAAAATGGATTTTTTTTTTCATGTTGCTTAAAAAAGCAATTAGCACATCCATTTAACAGACGCATAAGAAAATAATCATTTATAATGATATTCCGGGGACATTAAAGCAAAAATTAGCTATCCTATAGAAAATTCCAAATATGCCCATTTTAAAGCAGATAATGCCTGGACTATTAATCCTATATTACACCAGAAGATTTGTATGTTATCAGTTAACATTAACGTTCTAAACGTAACGCTTCATCATAGATATTCAAATTCGCTTCAAAACATAACATATTGTCTCTAATACTGAGTTCTGTCACGTTTAAAGATTACAAAAAAAATTCACGCCATACAATAATAAATTGTTACACACTATGATGTGTGCTATAACATAAATTAAATTTGTGTAGATTGTAATAAAATTCGTTAGCCTTATTTATAATTAAACATTATAATTATATATTTTGTATAATTATGGATAAAATATTCTGGTAAAATAACCAGATATTCTGATAATATTGTTGTACATTGTCGAAAATTAAGATAATAAACTAATTTATTGCTATAATTTATTTATTAATTAATAATAATTTAATTTTTTAATTAAAAAAAAAAAAATTATAATTTTTTTATTTTAATTTTTTTATTTATTAATTTATTAATAATTTATTTATTGCTTAATTTATTGCTATAAATTAAATTTTACAACTAAATTTCATACAAATTTCTCTTCTGTTTTGAAGATGTAAAGAAAATGTTTCTATTGAAAATATTCATTGTATGATAAGCTTTATCATATTGTGGAAATAGAATATCTAATTAAATTTTTACACTTTTGTTTTTTTTTTCAGTACGATCATGGTGATCCATTAGTTCAGGACGGAAAGCTGGTTGGAATTTTTACTAATTATTTCGGCAGATTATGTTTAATTGAAAATTACTGTCCCGGAATATTTTCTGATTTAACGCTTTTTAAACAGTGGATTGAGAAATTCATAAATGAAAGGTGATAAATAAAGGAATACAAAAAAATTTCCAGGCAGCTTTATTTCGGGAAATAAATAAACTCATTAATGAATAAAGAAAATCAGAAGAAATCAGTTGGGTTGTTGTAATTATATATATATATATGTATTTTAAATTTATCGACTTTTTTTCTAATAAATCATTTGTATGTTTCAAATACATAAAATCGATGTATTTCTTAAAGACCCAATGTCATATGCAAATAAATATTTCCATTTAAAAAAAAATTTTTTTGCTAAATTATTTACCAAATGTTTCCTTTATTTAGTACGTACGATATTCTTAAATTCCAAAACTTTTACGAAAAATTTTTTTTTTTAACACTATATTGAACAATATTTTTTATACTGATTGCTATATTAATTGAGAATAAGACCATATTGTTCTATACCTTAAAGTTTAACTCTAATTTTTTAATTTCATTTAAAAAAAAGAAAAAAATACAGTTAATAGATTCAAGAAACCATTACGTAATAAGAGATAATTTTTTAGAAATAACACTGACAAAAACAAACATAAATGACAAACTGTACAAGTTTCTTTTTATGGTTTGGGTCGACCTAGATTTTATATTTTGCTACCTACTAACTAAAACCCCGTTTGAGATTAGAAAATTGGTCGATTGTTTGCACAGATATTATGAAAGTACCCATACTATTGCACTTCTCAAAATAGCGCCTCAGGGGCATTCCGTTTGTTATGATCAGGCTTTATATATATATTTTATTATTTATTTTATTTATATACATATATATATATATATATATATATATATATGTATCATACATATCTATATATATATATATATATAGATCCGGAGAATAGAACGCTTCCTGCTCGGTGTACACTTGTGCTCCCAGTATCTTGTCATTCTGTAATCTAACATACCCAGTAATAGAAAAATATGCCAGTAACAGAGAAATTTGGGTGTGGGGTGATACTACAACAATACATATCGTGATATAAAATACTGCTTACACTAAAACCTAATCCTAGTACAGGGTATGACGACCGGACAGACATACATGTATATACACTTATCCTAACGTAGGAGTCGACTACTAGCCGGCTTCCGGGGCCGAGTGGTAGCGTCTCGGCCTTTCATCTGGAGGTCCCGGGTTCGAATCCCGGTCAGGCATGGCATTTTTCACAC
>JAAAKQ030086481.1:0-14862 GCA_010016005.3 Zanna intricata | reverse complement strand
TCCTAAGAAATGTGGTTAATTGAAACCCAACCACCAAAGAACACCGGTATCCACGATCTAGTATTCAAATCCGTATATACATATGTATGTACGGACATCACGCCGAAACTAGTCAAAATGGATTCAGGAATTGTCAAAAAAGATATTTCCGTTGAAATCTGAAAACTAAATTCTTTTGCGATTACAATACTTCCTTGTACGTAAAAAAATACTAATAACCATTTCTTGATAATTTTATATACGAGTATATAAACAACCAAAATTTTATCGAAAAATATTTAAAGCTATGGGGGAGAGAACAAAACAAAAGCGTGGATTAATCTTTTGAAAAATGTTTTTTTGGATTATTTACTATGCGCTGTACGTAACAAATATACTACAATAAAGTTTTCTCTTAAAGGATTGTAAGAAAATAAAATTGGTTTATCAGCGATATCCCTCACCCCCTTAACGAATTTTGAAAAAATTAATATAATCACAAACGGCCTATATACAGAAATATTTGAGCTAATCTGAAGAAGATCGACGGGTCAATCCTGAAATATAAGGTCAAAGGGAGTGCGATACACACATACAAGTACACACACACATGTACGTACATAAGACAAATATATACTACGTATTTTTTTTATTGGTTTAGATGAACTAGTTGGACGCTAGAACTTAATAATTTTGAAAATATCCGATACTCCATTTTTGACCTGATCACCATAACCATACTTTCTTCTTTAACGTAGTTATTCTAATTACCTTCGACGGAGAAGCAAATAAAGCAAGAAAAGAGCATAGATACAATTAAAGAAATTAAAAATACACATGCAAAAAGAGAAACAATATTTTTGGATTTAATTTCTCTTGGGAGTTATTTGTAAACGGCAACAAAAAAAGACAAAAGATAGCATAGTAAAAATAAAAACATGTTACTAAAATATATGAATAGCTTTTTAACTATAAAATTTTGTATAAAGAGGTGGAAAAAAATTAAAAAGTTTTAACTGTTTCACGTATTTTTCGTCTAACAGTGTTACGAAATAATGTTATGAAAAAAGCTGATTACTGTGGGTTGTTTATGATGCATGGCTTATACACACATACATACACAACTGAATTGTTTATCATTTTATTTAATTCAGCGATTCAAACTAAATCGCATGCATACCGCATTTAATTCGCGCGGTTGTAGCGGTATTAGCGGCTCCGGTCGGCACTAACTAAACTAATGTAATTTTTTAACTTACAAGAACAAAATTCGGTTGTACAGTCGGCAGACTGGTGTAGCCTTAATGCTTACCGCACCCGATAGAGAGTCAAAAGGGTGACCGAGTTCGAGATCCATGCAGACCGAGTTACTTTTCTTATACTTTAAATATTATTCATTTATTTAATTTTACCGCTCATGTGTGTCGTCATAACTCAACAGTAGTTAGAGCATTTTTTGAGATAGAGCTCCGATTTTGAAAAAATGTTTTTGCATATACACTTAATTTTTAATTTTTATCTAATTTACCTAAGAAAAATATATCCTTATTTAGGGTAAACCTCGAGATACTGACGGTGAACTTGCTCTACAACCACATCCCCTTCATGTTTTAAATTGAAAATTTAATGGCATCAATGATCCATACATAGAAGTAATCTGACCACGTTTGATCAAAATCATTCTGGTAGTTCTGAAGATATACGGTGATTTAGAGGCCAACACACACACCCGCGCGCGCGCGAACATTAACATCCAGAAAATTTCCATCCGGTTTTTGTGTTTTTTTTCGGTTCGTTAGTTGTCAAAACGTGATAAATCCGATGAAAACCTCATATACCCAAGTTGGACTGATTACAATAGTTTCCCTTATAAGAGTAAAGCTATTCATTTGGTACGGAAAGTAAAAATTACATAATATTTTTTATGGTGAAGATTCAAAACATTAGAATATAATTTAAAATATATGTAGATTATTTAACTTACACGTCTGATTTTGTTAAAATCGACTCAACTTTTCTTATATATAAATCGTCGGTATAGAACGAAAGAACTTTAATTTTACGTTTTGTAAGCTGAAATCAGACATTCGTTGAAAGCAGAGATTTATAAATCCATATGATTCATTTCATGTACGAGAGTCGTCCACAAAGTAACCTCCGTTTTTAAATAAAAATTAAACCACTTGAGATACAAAAATTTTATTATATACATCTTAAAACTACGACTTTTCTCTACTTTTTGACATAATCTCCAAACAAATTCAAGCACTTGTGATATCGTTTAACAGTTTTTGAAATGCCTTCTGCATAAAAATCTGTTCATTCACTCTGTTCACCTATGTACCTTTCCTTTTGATTGCAATTGACTGAACCAAAAGTGTCCAAAATAAAAAAAAGGGTTTTTGGACTTTTTTTTAAACTACAGTAAAAAGATCTCATTGAGAGCTTTTCAACAATGTATCAAAATTGTACTTATTTTCAGTGGTTCCAAAGATATAGCCAAATAATTGATATATTTGGATCTGATAAGGGGTAGGCACATCGTTTTAAATCAGACTTCATCTCCTTTTATTTTTTCAATTTTTTTTTTTTAATTTAAATATATTGATTTATTAATATGTGACTATTAACTCGTGACATAAAAAAAAAATTCCAAGTAAATAATAATTCAATAACAATAAAAAAAATTACAAGAAATAAGAAGTTATTAGTGAAACAAAATTCTACGGACTTTTAAAAATATGCATTGTTTTTGTCTTCAGTCATTTGACTGGTTTGATGCACCTATTCAAGATTCCCTATCAAGTGCCAGTCGTTGCATTTCAGTTTACGTCCTACATCCTATATCCCTAACAATTTGTTTTACATATTCCAAACGTTGCCTGTCTGCATAATTTTCCCATCTACCTGTCCCTTCAGTATCAAAGCAACTATTCTAGGATCCTTTAAAAGAAGAGTCAGGTTTATCAGCCTGACTCTTCTTTTAAATATATTTTACCAAATGCTTCTTTTTTCATCGATTTGGCGCAAAAGTCTTCATTTGTCACTTTATCCACCCTGATTTTTAACATTCTCCTATAACACCACATTTCAAAAGCTTCTAATCTTTTCTTCTCAGTCACTCCGATCGTCCAAGTTTTACTTCGAAATAAAGTTAAGCTCCAAACATATACTTTCAGAAATATTTTCCTGACGTTTAAAATAATTTTTTATGCATAAGTAATTGTGTATATATGTACGTGTTTAAAAATATGTATATGTAATTTAATAGCCAGTTACATATGTGTACATGTAATAGATTTTATGAAACATCTGATTATTTAATATTTATAAAAAATTATAATTTAGAATCGTATATTTTTGGATTTTCGTATAAGGAAATCATGGTGATGTCTAAATTAGATTTTTATTTATTTTAAGTACAAATAATACATAATTTTACTTTATAAGTTTTATATATATATATATTCATGAATATATATAATTAATTTCACTGGGAAAATAAATTTAAGCAAATCATACCGGAACTTATTTTAAACTAATCTTCCTCTTAAATACGAATAAAATCTAATTTTGTTTAATAATCCTTTAATCTCAACTTTCAAAAAGGAAAAGCTGTTTTAATTTGTCAAAAGAATTTAATAAAAAAAAGAAAGCTCAATTAAAGCTAAGCCGTTTTTAATCTTGTAATTAATGAATTTCTTTGTCATACTGTTTAATATTTTATCTTTCTAAGGAATTTTGCTACAAGTGAAGTACTTTCTAATTAAAAAAAAAAAAATTTACTTCAAGGTAAATACTTTTGAGTAAAGGTTTGTGTTGTAGATATTAATATTTTCTAACTTCAATCTTGATTTTAGCCTACATTATAAAAAAAAAATTCACAGTTACTTTTTTTTTTTTTAAGAAAGAATTCATTAATCTTTAATATCAAAATTCTTTTTTTTTTTAAAAAAAGTAGCATTCTATTGTTAAACATTTGCAAAAAAAAAAACACGTTGGGTAAAAATTCATAAGAGTGTGAAAGATTATAAAATACAACGTTTCGTTAATAAATCAAAAATGAAATATTTTTACCATTCTATATTCTTTAATTAGAAATCCTCATTGTACTATTGGTAAAGTGTAAAGGATTTTAAAAATATTTTTAAGAATTACGTAACAGAAAATTTAGTACGCAAAAATAAAGTAAACACCCAATGTATATTCTCTCTAATTGTTGAAACGTAAATAGTTTCATAATTATTTGTCTCTATCTTTCACCAATGAGGTTCTGGGTATTAATTTTGGTCAAGCTTGATATGTTAACATTATTAAAAAATCTGATGCTGACACTACATGACTTCTTTGTACGTAAATCCAAAAATAATACCATTCTAAATGGTAATTTTCAAGTTATATTAAATAATTCGATATTTCACCAAATCTATTACATGTACACATATGTAATAAAGCTTATTAAATTATATTAACACGATTTTAAAAAGTCCATAAAATTTTTTTTTTTTTTTTTTTTTTTAACCTCTGCAACCACAGTTAAGTATATCTTCAGAGGATGAGACGAATGAATTGTAGCGTGTGTGAAAAATGCCATGCCTGACCGGGATTCGAACCCGGGACCTCCAGATGAAAGGCCGAAACGCTACCACTCCGCCACGGAGGTCGACATAAAATTTTATTTCACTTATAACTTCTGATATATATATATATATATATATATATATATATATATATGTATGTTATTGAATTATTCGTTATTATAAACATTTTTTTACAATCACGGGTTAATAATTATTATTAAATCAATATATTTAAATTTAAAAAAAAATAAAATTATAAAAGGTTTACAAAAAAGGAGTAGAAGTCTGATTCGAACTGATGTGTCTTCCCTTGTAAGATCTAAATATTTCTTTTATTAAACTTTTATTTGGCTATAACTCTGGAACCAATGAAAATTAGTACCACTTATGATACAACGTTGAAAAGCTCACAATGAGGGGATTATTATTGCAGTTAAGAAAATGTCCAAAATCCAATTTTTGGGGATTTTGGGCTTTTTCGGACACTTTCGGTTCAGTCGATTGCAATCAAAAGGGGAATCGGTTAAAATTTCCATTGAGAAGATATATGGGATTAAAAAGTTGCATATTAACAGTTTGAATGAAAATTTATTAACTAAAGGGTAAAGGGGTATGAAATATCTTTTCGACTAAGAGATCATTGTTTTACGACCGAATAACCTAATTAAGATAAATAAATGCTTTTGTATAAATTTGAGAATCGACGCATCGAACTAATTTTCTACCAATCCTGATCCAATAGGGGAAGGAACCCGCCTTATGACGATCCCGGTCGCAACACCACCCTCTATGTTCCTAACCCTGAAGGGCCTTACCGGAAATCATTTTCTAGACCCTCAATAACTGATTATATATTTCAGTCATCAGTACGGTCTCTACTGGATAGCACCGATTCAAATGCTTCAAAATACATTTCCATCGGTGTTAAAACTTATCAAATAACAAGATATATTTTTTCAAACTCACGTAAACCGAATAAAAAAATAGATAACAAAAAAAAATTACAAATTAAGCTATATAACAACACATTAATTTCACAGCCTCAAAAATTACTCGCAATATTGCAGTTTTGACCTTCCATACTAAAGCAAAAAAAAATTACCGATCGACCCACGAATATTCAAACAACCGGGCATACTTTTAAGCTCTCTGATCACCTCTGCACACCTAAACTCATATTTTGACCAGACGTTCAGCAGTTGATTTGCATCATCCGATACTAAGCATCGACCGGGCAATAATAATGCCTCAGCATTTTTCGCCCATAAAAAAAAAAGAAGAAAAAAAGATACTAAGCATCGAGGACACTGACCCGAGTCAGCCAAGCCAAATCGTACCAGCCTGTCCCGAGATGCACTATGCCCCGAAAAAACTGAGTCACATATTGACTCGGGGAGATCCACTAAGCGATTCCCAACGTTCTTACTTCTGGAAAGAGACTGTGCGTATACCGTCCATCTGCCGTCTCATCCCAGCTATCCTGCCAAATACCAAAACATTCCGTTTCTATTTCCCGAATTCACTGCGTATTCAGTTCCCTCGACTTCTTCGCAGCGTAACGTAACTGACGCAAGGATATCAGTCAGTTTAACATCTGCGGTAACTAGAATTATCTCACGTGAAATAGTCCTATAGCTCTCATTCACAATGAGTAATAGGAGTCCTCCATAGAATATCGCGGTGAGATTTTTTACCTCATTCCGTTTGTTCAGTCGAACTAGATACGCGTAACTAAATATGAAAATTGAAATTGAAGTAAATTAAAAAAAAAATTCTAAAACAAATACTAAACTTAAAACTAAAATAAAAAAGCAGAACCAGAAAAAACTGCGCACTTTTCACTAATTTAAATAAATTTAAAAAATTAAAGTATTTAATTCGATTTTCATATAATACACGTTTACATAGTAAATTTATGAAAGAAATGAAATTAAAAAAAAAAAGGTTTTCCAAAGATAGCCGAAGAAAATAAGATTTTTCTAAAAGCAATGGTTTGTGAATTTAAACGATCATGAAAGTTACCACCTTCCAGTTTAGTTTTCATTATTATCTTTCAAGATATAAAAAAACTCGCAAATATGCTACAAGAAAATGCTAAAGAAAATGTACGGAAAAGGCAGGATTACGTAATCACCAAACGCAATCAGTCCCGTACATTATAAAAAACAATTAATTAAATAGAATTATATAAAACGTTGGCCAGCTCGGGGAATATAACTTGCTACTGGATGATGAAATACAAGCAGTAAGCTGTAATATTTGCCTAGGTATTTTTATTTGCTCACCGGACTGATCTATTGGTTAACGTCACATCGCAAATCAGTCGATTTCAAAGTAGAGAGTTCTAAGGTTCAAATCCTAGTAAAGGCAGTTATTTTTATACGAATTTCAATACTATATCGTGGATACGGGTGTTCTTTGGTGGTTGATTTTTAATTAACCACAATTCTCAGGAGTAATCAATCTGAGTTAGTACAAGACTACACCTCATTCGCATTCATACATATCATATCATCCTCATTCATCCTCTGAAGTAATACCTTATAGTAGTTCCGGAGACTAAACAGAAAAAGAGAGGTATTTTTATTTGTACTTACATATTTTTTTAGATTTAAAGAACCAATCTTTACAATCTCGTTTTGCCGTATAATCAAACTCTAAAATCGAAATAACTGTATTTGTAGATCCGTTACTTCTTCTTTACCATCAAACGACTTATGAAATTTTATAATAATCCAGCACATTTTGCTCAAATTGCCAACTAAATCTCCCTTTTGAAATCGAATGGTTAATTGTTAGTATTCAAAACCAGGTTTATATTTTTACTTTATCCGCTATGGCTGTATTGTTACTGCTTAGCATAGATATAAAGAGAAGCCGCCCTCCGTGGCGCGAGTGGTAGCGTTTCGGCCTTTCATCCGGAAGTCCCGCGTTCGAATCCTGGTCAGGCTGGCATTTTTCACACACGCTACAATTCATTCATCTCATCCTCTGAAGATTATACTTAATTGTTCCGCAGTATAAAAAAAACAAAAAAAACAAAGCTACAAAGAAAAAGAAATCGGTAAAAATGTTGGATACTGAAATGTTATATATTGGATGTAAAAAATGTCAGATTACTGTAAATGTCAAGTTTTAAGACCGCCTTAGTTAAAAAAAAATACATAAAAGTTACAGAAATTTCCAGAAGATGTATATATATATATATACAAATATACAAGCGATTGGTCTGTAGTTTTGTTGATATCTTCGACTGAAAAATTATTCAAAATTGAATTTTCTTTTATGTAAAATGTAACATCAGCTGGACGTAATTCGTCAGCTGGACCAGACTTAAGTAACCTCCGGAACCACAATTAAGTATATCTCCAGAGGAATAAGATGAATGAATTGTAGCGTGAGTGAAAAATGCCATGCCTGACCGGGATTCGAACCCGGGACCACTGGATGAAAGACCGAGACGCTACCAGTAGGCCATGGAGGCCAGCAGCTGGGCCAGACCTAATGAAACTAAAAACATACCGATCTATTATTTTAAACAAATATATTTTATTCCTACTTAAAAAAATTAAATTGACTTTGAAATGACCTTTATTTGACCTTATCAAGAATACCATGGTATGAATGTAATTCCAACTTGAAATGGAAAAACTTTAATAGGAAACATTTTTTGTTAAAATGTATAGTTTTTGAGATATAGATGTGTCTCAATTTAAATGGACCGACCAATATATAAGTGCATATATTTACATATAAATAACTCACAATGAAGTGAGTTATTCAGCATAAATTTATCAGAGCAAAGTATCTCACAAGAACTAGTGAAGTATAGATATAAATATAGTGGGAAATATACAAAGAAAAAGAAACGTTTTTTATTACAGTATTATACCCTACTATTGTCATCTTTTTCTTTAATAATCAGCACGAAAATAAGAATTTTTAATGAAATTAAAAATTAACAAAACAGTCAGACAAACTTTACTTCATATGTTATATATATATATATATAAAATGATTCGTTGTATGCTATAATCACATTGTCGTTGACAATTGTTACAATTCGAACATATATGCTAAATATAGCCTATTACTTTAACTAAATATCTGCCTTTTCCTTTTAGCTCAAAGTTCAAAGATTTAATTTTTCCATGAGGTCTGTGAGAAAGCCCAAATCCATCAACCAGCAAGAGTCATTTACTTCAACGAAATTTTCAATTATGGCGTAAAGATATTTTTTTATTTAATCAACTAAGCTTAAAAATCATACACAACCGTTATCGGTATCCCCTTTATACCAATTTCCTTTATCTCTCTTTATTTCATCTTGATTTCTCCCTCACTATCAAACCTCTTCTAGGCCTTTACATCAAAGATAAGGCTCGTTTACCTTTCTTTTTTCTGTTTAGCTTCCGGAACTACAGTATTGTAATACTTCAGAAGATGAATAAGGATGATGTTTGAATGTAAATGAAGTGTAGTCTTGTACATTCCACTGTAGTCTTGTACATTCTCATGCGGACCACTCCTGCGAAGTGTGGTTAATTGCAACTCAACCACCAAAGAACATCGGTATCCATGAACTAGTATTCAAATCCATTTAAAAGTAACTACTACCTTTACTATGATTTGAACGTTAGAACTCTCAAACTTCAAAATCAGATGATTTGCGATGTCGCGTTAACCATTAGACAAGCCCGGTAGGATGGTTTTGAGTACTTACAAATACTTTACTTTTATTTTCCTTTCCTTAGGCTCATTATAAGTATCTTTTTAAAAAACATCCCTAACTTGAGCTAGAAGATGGACACGATTCATCTCTGGATTTAGAGTCTAGAGATGAATCATGTCAATCTTCTAACCCTGTTAGAAATATTTTTAGAAAAGATACTTTCGTATTATTAGTTTATGTTCGTAGAAATATTTTACGAAGCATTGGTATTAAATGAAATTCAACTTTTCTGTTGCAGTTGGCTTAACGGCAACACTAGATAAAGGAGGCATACACATTAAATGAAAGAACGTTTTACCAGAAAAGATTAAAGAAAAACTATTCTACACGAAGAAAGTATTTTTTCTTTTTTCAATTTAACTGTAGAAGACTAAAATGGAAAAAAATCTGTTTTTAAGATAATAAAAATCATTTTTGTACTCCTGATAGTAATGATATTGTTGATAAACAAATAATTAATATAGTTTAAGCAACAACAAAGGTAGTGCAATGAAAGAAAACGTTTGCCTACAGTAATTTACATATGGTAATTATCTTCCCAAAAAAGAATTTTACTTTTACTTTGTAGAATATGGAAACTTTCTGAAGAAATATGTTCATTTAGAAATACATATTAATGAGACAATATGATATTTATACATTCTGACAATTTTAGTATATTATTTTTCCGTCTAGATAGCGGTACAGCTCTAGAAGGAAAAGTATTGTAATCGGTCCAATTTGGGCAAACCGGATGGAAATTTTCCATTAGTTAATATACGTGTGCTCAGTGTTGACCTTTAAATCAACTTATATCTCTAGAACTACTGGGCCGATTTTGACCAAACTTGGTCAGATTACTTTTATACACGGGAAATTACACCATTAAATTTGCAACTTAAAAGGTCAAAGGGGTGAGGCTGTACAGCAAGGTCATCCTCAGTATTTCAATATTTCACCTAATTAAGGTCATATTTTTGTTATGCACATTTGTTAGCAATTAAAGACAATAACAATATTTACAAAAAAAAATTTCAAAATCTCTCCCCCATCCCGAAAATACTGTTGTAGTCATCTGCTATGTTGTGACGTCACAGGTGAACGGAAAAATTATATAAATGAATAATATTTAAAGTGAAAAAAAGGAAACGCGATCTGATCGGATTGGGACTCGGAACCTGGTGCGTTAAGCCTCCCAGCTAAAACAATCTGGCGACCGTGCAAGCAAATTCTGTTCTACATAGTTGTAAAATTACATTATTTTCGATAGTGCTGACCGTTACGGCCAGTACCGCCACACCCGCGCGAATTTCACACGCGTTTTCACAATCATCTCATCCACTGAAATAATATCTAACGGTGGTCCCGGAGGTTAAAAAAATAAGTAAATTATTCGTATAATTAACGAGAAAAGCGGAGGGGGGGTTTAAAACGTTAAAAATATACAGGTTAATTGTTATTATAACGGATAAATTGGATACTTCAACAGTAAAATTCATTTCATTTGCATTTTTCCAAATTAACTGTGGCTTCGTAAGAATAGATTGATCATTTTTTTAATATATTATTCTTTTTTCTTCTTTTTGAGTCTATTGTTTATTAGCCCCCCCCCGGACCCACTGACCCCCTAGACCCCCCAACTTTTCGAATTTATTTTCGGGCAGATACATTTTTGACCCTCCCAAACCCCCACCCGGTCGCCCCAATCTAGTCGAGTAGAGCCTCTAATTAATTTTAATTGGACACATGTTATCAAGAGCAGATTTGATTTTCTAAAAGAAAATTGTAGCTACCATGGCGGAGGAGAACTCTCGAACACGGAAGAGAGTACACGATTTGGTAGATCCAAGCAGTGAGGTGACTCTAGCGAAGAGCGTTACGAGTTTAGCAGATGGCTAGGGATCTCGAGACTTCAGTCTCGGCCCTCTATGCGAGTGTTAAACCGAAGTTAACGGCGAAGAAGAGTTGTCAGACAGAAAAGATAGTCTCGGTAAGCTCTAAATTGCAAGAAAGGATTGAAACGATTCTCCAAACCGGTACACAACTAGAGTTGGATGAAGTGTTCGATGAAAAATGGTCGATTGAACGTTCTTTAACGGTAGAAGTTAAAACAGAAGCTCTCCCAGAAACCATGGAGGAAACAGTTGTGTTTGTCACACCCATGAGACCAGAACCGAAAGGTTAACTGGCCAATATAATTGGAAAATGCTCCCCCGAAATAAGGAAGATACTGGATTCAAACAACAACATACCTAGCGGCACAGTCGTAAAAGACGTCCGTAATATCGGGATAATGTATCCTAAGGACGATGATGCAGAAGCAGGAACATTGGCGATGATATTAGACGCGGATAAAGATTGTATGATATCTCAAGCGATACTAGCTTTGAAAAAGATTGTTAATAGAACGGACAGGAAACTCAAGACTGTGTGGACCAAATGACGAATTCGGAGTGAGAATCGCAAAGATAACTGAGTTCTGGAATAGAAGGAACAAAGACACCGGGGCCAAATTGATCCTCTATCTAGTCAATTCAGGTGAGAAGAGGAGGCCTCAACCAGTGGGACTACCCTCGACTCTTGTGATGGTGAAGAAGGCTGGGACAAGTTATGCCGGTCAAAAAAGGAGTTGGGGATGACCATGCAGAAGAGATTATATCTGTCAAAAAGGGACGTAGAGATGAAATGCTAATCCGGATGATATCATCTTCGAACAAGAAGGTAGTCCTTGTGAAAAGGTTAGACGATAAACTAGAGAAAGCAGTGATAACGGATAATCCATTAGATAGACGCTCAGTAATGTTCGAAGTCAAAGGTACAGACATGGATGTTGATGAAAGTGAGATAATTGATGCATTCAGGAAGGTGACTGGACCGCAAACTCCGATCAGCGATAAGACCAGCCTATGGCGATACAACGAGGGCGTTCATCCACTTACCGGCGCGAGCTGCAGAAGCACTAACGGATAGACGAAGTTTGATAATTGGGTGACACAATTGCAATTTGGAGGCCAGAAGAGAAGTTCCTCGTTGTTGGCGACTGGGACATTCGGCATACAGTTGTGACAGTCCAGACCGATCAAAAATGTGTTTCATGTGTGGAAGCACCGAACATAAAATTAATGACTGCCGGCAAATATCCAAATATTTAGATTGTAATAAAGATGGCCATCGCACGGGTAGTTATACCTGCGAGAAAAGAGAGGATATAAGAAAAAACTATGATCGAAGAAGAGCGGTAAGAGCTGTGGAGAGGGGACAGCCCTCTAGAGTAGAGTTGTAGTCCGTCCTTGCTTGCAGGGATGAGCTGTGATGATGAAGCACGGTGACTTCCCAAGCCCCGGTGGTCTGGTGGGCTGATAAACCCACATACACATACACAAGGGAGCTGGGGGAGAGGGACAGCCTCCTGCTGAGTCGTTTCGCGTACCTGCTGGGGGATGGGTGAGGATGATGACGCACGAGGACTCCCGACCTCCCTGCGTGAATACGTACACATGCACACACCTACACTTACAAAAATAAACACTGACATAAACACGCACATGCACACAAACACCTAACTTACAAGAAAAAAAAAGTGTGTGGGTGTGTGCGTCTGTTAGAGTGAGTGAGTGGATTTGTTGCATGTGTCGTGAAATAGACGTACCGAGGATAAGTTGAAGAAGCTCCGAAGATACTTCGGAATAATCCCCCCCGAGACTGCGTTTTGTTTAATTGCAGGTCCGGTCTTGGGGCGGAGAAGAGCGGTGATAGAAAGTTTAGTCGGTAAGGGACAGGTTATATCATGCCTAACAACACACCTTGGTAGAGCTTGTTAGCCTGGGACGGTTACTGTCTTGGGTCCGAGCTCGATACACCCGTGGTAGCGTGCGTAAATGGCATTCCTTTATCACCGGCCCCAAAAAAAGAAAAAAAAAAAAAAGGATTGATAAATTTTGATATTATCTTTTAATCAAAAGAAAAGGCTTTCTAGTGTTGTTAAATTATACATCATTACACATCTTTTAACGGACAATTATCAATTACTACAACGTTTTACCTTATTCATAAATCGATAATTATTTTGTCAGTATAATGATATTCAGAATTGTTATGTTACTCCAGAACGTTTTAAAATAAATAAAAAAAATAATTATTTATAAAGAAATTGCATAAAAGGATCTGTAATTTTGTATGTAACAATAATCGTCTGATAAATGATTAGTAAAGTAAAAGTTTTAGAAATGAATAAAAATCATTAGTACATCGCTAGGGAACGGTGCAACTGCGTCATGAATATTTATAGACTAAAAAAGTATTTTGATTGGAATTTTCTTTTACTTGATTTAAAATTATTTTAAACGTTTGTAAAGTTTAACGAAGTTTACTTTTAAAATATCATTTCTAACTTCGCGTTAAATATTATTTATCTTTTAACCGTTATGAAAGTAATATTAAGTATATATATATAAATATATATATATACACAATTTTTTTTCTTTTTAGTATTTAACGATTTTTTTATGTTGTGTTGACTTTTGTTGTTAGGCCTAATTCACTTTTTACTTAGTAAGAAATACTTTTTTACTGAAATTTTTACTGATTGAAAGAGTTCAACTGAAGTATATTTTCTTCATTAGTTAATAGATTATTTAATATTTTTTGTTTAACCTAAGCGATTCAAAATCTTTACTCTTGTAAATATAACCGGATGGTAATCTCCAACAGAGGTTGGCCTATGGAGATATCTAATTTTCATTCTAATTAACTTTATATGATTTTGTAAGTAGGGTGACTTGTTTGTAACTTTTAAATTTTTATATATGTTGTACAGTTCGTTTTATAAGTCTACTATTTTATTGTAATTTGTATGTGTTTGACTGAAAATAAAAGATATTATTATATAAAAACATGATGTAATTCTATACAAAAAAAAAATCAATCTTTGTGTTTAAAGAGTAGAATAGTGTTATCTATTCTATTGTTTTTTGTTACTTGATAAGTTGACTGGATTGACAAAATTGGTTAAAAATATTCTAATTGACCTTTAAAACTGTGAGAAAAGTTAAATGGTAAATAGAAAATAACAATATTTTTCTGTAACTTAGTCGGTCATAAATTCAAGTCGCGTTAACAAACAAGGATTTTTATCCCTTTTTTTCTTTTCTTCAATTTCTTATGAAGTTTTGAAAATAAAATGAAATAGCACTCAATATTATGAAAGTGACGGCGAAATAATACGTTCGTACTCTTCCGAGATTTTATTGCAACAATGAAGTAATCTCATCAGGCATATAATCTCAAAAAACTTACTTTAATATAAATTTTGAAAAAAAAAATAAAAAAAAAATCAATAATGCCACTTTAAGCGCCACTTCCTGTATGTTTTAACAAAATAACGTTTTAAAAACATTGATGTCTTAAATTTTATTAACTATAAATTACCAAAACTCTTAATAAAAAAATTTGCCGGCCTCCGTGGCTGAGTGGTAGCGTCTCAGCCTTTCATACGGATGTCCCGGGTTCGAACCCTGGTCAGGCATGGCATTTTTCACACACGCTACATACAATTCATTCATCTCATCCTCTGAAGATATACCTTAACGGTGG
>JAAAKQ030086459.1:0-14863 GCA_010016005.3 Zanna intricata | reverse complement strand
TATATATATATATATATATATATAAGCGGGTCGAGCGACCTGGATTGGTTCATTCGTGTGACATGTTCCGAAAGGTTATGCTGCTGTTATGCTCCGCGAAGTTTAAAATTGTTTCATATAGATTTTGATAAGCGTTATAAATGTTTGTTTTTTTGTTGTTGTGTTAAATAAATTATTGTGAGGAAGTTTGATATCGTATTACATACGAATCATTCGCTCACATCACTTCTAAACTGAAAAAATCATGCAACAATAACTTACCACCAAGTTCTGTTATATTACATCCTACAAAGTATTTTATCTCCTCTTTCCCCTTCCTCACACTATTGGATCCCCCCTATTTGTCCACTAATTTTTTTTAACAATTCCCCAAGTCATAATTGAACATATAAAATTTTGCCACGCCATCTTGTGATTCACACATCAACCATCCCATTGCTGTCCAAGTAAATTTTTGACCCTCCACAATCAGCTGGTCCACAT
This sequence comes from Zanna intricata, assembly GCA_010016005.3. NCBI lineage: Eukaryota > Metazoa > Arthropoda > Insecta > Hemiptera > Fulgoridae > Zanna > Zanna intricata. Next base: position 14,380 of record JAAAKQ030086459.1, on the reverse strand, counting down.
TAATAATCATGTTCTTATTGCTCACTGCTTTAATAACTTCTCTTTGAATCACCACAAGCTTTCTCCTTTTTTTCCTAGTTTCCCAACAAAAGTCCTTGTGTTCTGTCATGCTAGTTCCTTTTAACCTCTGGGTGGTTTTTAATATATCACTATCAAATGGCAAATGTGCAATAATGAGAGCATTATCCTTTTTTTTACAGTGTATGGGCTGAATTAATCACTATTTGCCAATCTATTTGTAACACATCTCTACAGAAGTCTCTCACAATCGCATGACAATCCGCATCAGAATTAAATTACAGCATGTCTGGCCATCGTAATTATCAAGCAGGCTCAAAATTTTGGCATTTTCTTCTTTCAAAATCCACACTTCTTTCAATGATCTGTTTTTCCCTGTGAGATCTCGAATCACAGCTGATTTACCCAAAATATCTTCTTTTGTTGCCAGCTTGGCCAAGTTTTCACCAAAGAATTCCTTCATCACTGCTTTCATGCTTTTAAGCACATCTACATCTTCAAATCCGGGTTTCGTTATGTTGGTTGGTGCTCCTTGTCAGGTTAATTTACTGGACCATCTTTTTCCTTTTTGAGACAGTTTGTTTACAAACTTACCCCATAATTTAAACAAAAGTTGCAAAGAAACATTGACCATTCAAAACACAATTTAAAATATTATAATATTTCATTTAACGATTTAATGTTTTAAATCACAAGGAATGTGATAGATTTAATAAAATATGCAAAATTATTATTACTAACCATAAGCAAAACAAAGTTAGTCATAACATGTGTATCAAAAAGCACAGCAGCATTGTGTATTAAGTGTACAGCAGCACATAGTTACTCCACTATAACTAGAACTCAACTCCCCAATCAACAAGTTATTGTTTTATTGACAGGATTTTGAATAAACTGTATAATTTTTTTTAGAAATAGTAAAACAAATTTAGAGTTAAATAATGTACCAGTTTAAGTTTGATTTAATTAAAGTATGTTAATGTTAAAAAATTTACTCTATGCAGTATTAAAATATTATTTTTTTAAATAATGTTAGTTTGTATAATTCATACTTATTTAATGGTCTCATCTTTAAATCCTTAAGAAATTCTTCATCATAATTCAAAACATTAATTTTATCCATAAGGTCTTCCATTATTTGAAAAGGAAGATATGTCTGATGATCAGCAGTATCTTCTGCAGTGCTTCCTCTTGAGGAAAGTTGTTCTCTGAGCAACATTTTCTCAATTTTTAACTCGAGTAATATTTTCAAAAAATTAAAAGGTAGTTGTTAAGAAACCACTTTTTCTATCATATGATTACACTGGATACTATGTAAATCTTCGTACTGTAATCGTTCTAAAAACTAATGTTTATTTTTTTTGACAGTGCTTTGTTACCATAGCAACCGATATACTACCAACACAACCAGATACTGTCATTAGTTTTTGTGCTAAACAGTTTGAATCCATGTGTTGCCAAGAAAAAAATGTTCATTGTAAAATATCCCTTGTATCTTAATTCGTTTATTTAAGTCTTAAATCTGATTATTGATTGCAATTTTCGTAAAAAAAACTCAGATCATCCTTAATTAACTATGTGAAACATATTTCACGAAATCAAATAAATTATATCAAGGTAACATCAAACGATGTTGCAAATAATCTTATTCAAAAACAATTTTAACTAAAGTAAAAACATTATGGTTTTGTTATTCAATAGTAAATCATTAGAATATTGTAAAATAAAATTATACACAAAAATTTGTAAAGGTAAATTTAGTTATAAACGTTGGTGAAAGTACAGATGAATTGTCAGCTGTGATTCGCTGACACGACGTGGTGTGAGATTTAGGTAATGTAATCAAAGTAATTTGTAAGTATTTTTTAATAATTGTATTCCGTGATGAGTGTCATAGATTAAGTTATTCTGGGGAAAAAAGTGGTTTTGTAGTATTTATTTTGTAAGCAGTATTCGATAATGATCTCATAACATCAGGAGAATTAATTTTTGATTCCAAGGTTTTATGGTTACAGTATAGATTTTAATTACCTATTTTTAAGCTAATTGACAGTTGTCCCGATGATTATCATTTATTCTTTAATACACAAGCACAAATCCTACATAGCTGTGTACGTATGTATATGTACTTGTATGTATATAATTTTTATAATACGTAATTTCAGATGTGTTGCGTATTGGTACCAACCATTTTTTTTTTTTTTTAATTTACGTGGTCTTTGTAGATGTGATTTTCGTTTAATAAGTGAAATTTATTGTGAAAAATTTTAATCATTATGTCAGAAGTATTAGATTGTGAAATTGTTACGGTTTTTAATCTGACAGCCATCATTTGATTATAACCTTAAATGTTCGTATATACGCTATGTATTATACAAATATCCAGAAATAGCGAATCACAAGTGATAGCTTTCTTGGTGTACATTAATCTTTAGATGCTTTAATATTTTGGTTATACTAGGAAATTGCAGTTACCTTACAATTACATACGAGTTAATCTCGTATGTAAATAAACCCAATTCTGAAAACCGCTTTGCATTGATGTAAAATTGCTAGATTCACAGCCAATTTTCCTCCTTCACAGTGAAATATTTATAAAAATTGATTTTTTTTTTTTCATTGTTTGTGCTCTGATTCAGATCTGATTTTAAATAAACAAGATAGGAAAATGATGTACTTTTAAGCAGTAATTTTTGTGTAGAATACAATGGTTTTTGTTATAAGTCTCTAAGTAAAAGAGACTGTTTTAGTTATTGAAATATTAGAAAAACTGCAAATTCAAAAATTGGTATGCGAGGAGGAAATTGTAAAATTATACATTGGGCATACAAGCAATTAAAAAAAAAAACTTTTGAACTCTTGAAATATGAAAATATGAATATACATAAACATCACAAATTTTTTAAATTTAGATTTGGTGATTTGACATGGAATAACTCTGTTACGATAGTTTTTAGTTTTATAAATAATAAATGAACTTACCACATTGTGATAAGTTTTTTTAAGTCAGACTGAATACAACTTGTTTGATAAAAAATAGATGCCTTATTTATTTTGTTTAATGTATGCAAAATCTGTGTTACTTAACCAATTAACTATGGTGTATTTTAATTTGACAAGTGTTTTATGTTATTTTTATGGTTGTAAAAAATTGAATCCTTGCTTATCGTAGAGAATGTTTGTAATTTGCTTTCTTCCTATGATTGTCTTTTTAGTAGTTTAGGAGAAAATAAATTACCTGTGTATGGAGCCAAATTGTTACAAATACCATTAATATAGAGGGGCTAGGTATATATATCTTTTACTGCTTTTACAGTGATTCAATAAAAATTGTTATTCTTCATACACAGGAATATTAAATTCTGAAGAAGATTCAACTTAAAATATGATTCCGATCTCTATTTAAAATTTCTAAAAAATATATTAAAATCATTATAGTGCATCCTCAAACTTATAATTGTATTAAGAAGTTAATATATCCTATCAGATCTTTTTTTACTGTTTAGCCTCTGGAATCATCATAAGGTATTACTTCAGAGGATGAATGAGGATGATATGTGTGAATGTAAATGAAGAATAGTCTTATACAATCTCAGGTTGACCACTTCTGAAATGTGCGGTTAATTGAGACCCAATCACCAAAGAACACTAATATCCATGATCTAGTATTCAAATTCATATAAAAGTAACTGCCTTTACTAGGATTTGAACCTTAGAAGTCAAAATCTGCTGATTTACATTTATGAGTTTATCACTAGACCAACCCAGTGAGCATCCTGTCAGATCTAATGTCTGTTAAGAGTGGTGAAGAGAGATAGTTAAATATTAATTTGGTAATATTGCCTCATCAGCATTCTGTTACTAGATTCTAATTAACAATAAATCTTGGCCCTGCAGTCCCAGTGTTCAGAGAGCAAGCTTGGGTTTACTCATACAAACAAGAGATTCAGCTGCCTGCGGGTTCTTGATAAAAAAAAAGCTGCGTGTCTGGAGACTTTTAGAATATCTTACCAATAGATCAGTCGATCAAATTTAATAATGTTCAGCATGTGGTCTCTTTTGTTTTTTCTGTTTAGCGTCTGTTTTCTGTTACATGCTTAGCATGTAATCCCATGCTTAGCATGAAATCCCATGCTTAGCATGAACCTTAAAGTAATATCACTTTGAATTAAATAAATGTAAATTCATCTGTGAAATTGAAATGCCAAGATCAAGATAAAAATTGATGTTCTGATTTTGTTTGTTAGTTGAAAAACTTTGTTACTGAAACAAGAACACCATAAACTTTACATTTACAAGTTCTAAGGCCAATTAATCAAGTTATCTTCAATACACAGTTGTCCACTGAAAAGTTTAATACTAATAATGTTTTATTTCAGTATTAAGAGAAAATAAAATACCAAGGTCTAAAATACTGCTAGAAATTTATTTTTACATCTGAGATGACTAATCTCATTAGTTTATCATCTCAAGTACTCTAGTTTACTGCTTTATTTGTATGGAAATATTAATTATATTCATAAATTTCTTTTATAAACTAACATAAAATTGCTTCCAAGAAATTAAAGCCTGTTATAATCTTGATACAAAATTAACCATTTACTAATCACATGTTAATCCGGTAAATAAGTTCTTTTGCTTGTGTGTATAAATTTTTAATTCAAAAACTAATGATACCTCGAAAACTTATCTGCTTTATGTAAATATAGAATAGTTTTAGGGTTACAAAAATTACAGCAGGACAAGAGTAGTTTTTCTTACAGTATGACAATTTTGCTACATGATTCCCATGTTTAGCTAATTTTTTTTTTTTATTTCTACAACTTTTTAAAATAGATTTTTCAGAATTGTTACAATCTTTTATCAGTTTAGACATTTTTAATAACTTATTGAAATATGGTATCAATAGTATTCCTACTTCATAAATTATTTGAAATTTTTTTCAGTGCTGCTTTTACTACAATGAAAAACTAAATAATTATATTTAAAACTATACCTTTATTAACTTGAGAACTAGAACAAAATGCTTTTATGTTACAGATACTTGTAACAAAAACCCTTTTGAAATTATTCCATGTGTATCTACTAATGTAAGTTGAAAAACATAGGTGTTTATAATTCCTCAAGTACTTGAATATTATGAATCCACTCTTTGCAAATAGTTGTTAAATATTTTTCTTCTTTACCTTAATTTCCATTCTTTATTTAGCTTTATTTCATTTTATTTCTTTTTTCTCCCCATTTCTTAATATGCTGTTAATAATCTGCTGTTGTTAATGCCAAAAATAATATGTCTATAGTGAAAGAAAAAAATATATACAAAAATACTACCATAAATTAGGTAATAATTTTATAATTATTGTATGCATTTTTTAATGTACGTCCTCTATTACTTGTTTTGATGTTCAGTAGTTTATTTTGTATGGATTAAACTCACAGTATTCAATATTTACTGTAAAAACAAGAAACTGTATATCATTGCATTATGCATTATGCATGTGTTATTGTTTGCTTATATTGCACAAATGTCTTATAATACATTAACTGCTACATATTTAAAAAAAAAGAAAGAAAGTCAGATATCTTTTGATCGTAGAAAAAACTTTTTTTTTACTTTTTTACAGATTCTATAAAGATATTACACTCATTAGACTTCACAATTTGTCTATAAATTATTGCTCATTGTTTGCTTTGTTGATTTTATCGTATTTATTCATATTGCGTTTTATTTGTTTTATAAATTTATAGTTAGAGTTTTTATAAGCAAATTAAAAGTGGTTTTTTGAAAAGTTTTTCATAATGAACCAAGCAAACATTATATAAAATTACAAGTTTTTGGTTATTCAATACAAAAAGGGATTTCATTAAAATCTTATCAATTCATATCTATCTAAATTGATAACTGATGATTTGACCTTACAGGCAGTTAAAAACTTTTGCAAATTATAAGTGATAAAAATGCCCATCTAATGTCAGAAAGTAATTCATTTAGGTTTTTTAAATTATATTCCAGTATTTCTTATACCTAAGTGAATGAAATTAAGTTGGCTACTTTGAGAGGAGTATTGATATCTACTATACAGTATCTGTTAATCTAGTAAAGATGCTTGATGTCACCCGATACATTTCAAAATAGTTCAACATGTTAATGTGAAACATTACAAACTCTTAAAGAAAAGACTAGAAAACTACTTATAGTTAGGAGCAAATTGAAAGTCATTCCAGCTTATCTACAGTTTGCTTCTTTAAGTTTGGAATTTATTTTTAAATTTTTTGACAATTGTAGACTGTACATTAAACTCTCATTTGAAGTCAGCTTTCTTTTTTTGCAACTTGTAATGCTAAATTTATAAAATTGTGTGAAATCTGGTGATATTTTGTTGGATTTATATTTAATTTAAACTGTATTTTAGCGCCTTGTCAGGAGGCCTAATGAACAAATGACAGCTCGTAGACGACGCGGTGGTTCAGAGTCTGAGCAAGCACCATTAATTGTAACTACTGATCGACCTCAGAACTCCTGGACCACATCTTTCCAGAATCCTGTTGCAGTGTCTCTTCCTATTTCTGTACCACAACCTGGACTTTATGATGGGCCTGAGCATACTGACAGGAACGGAAGATTAGGAGCTATTCCAAAGTAAGTTTCAGGATAATTTAATTTTAATTCAACATCTTAGATTTATATGAAAATGGATTTTTCATATAAATTCACATTATATAAACTTACATCATATGCGCGCATGCGTGTGTGTGTGTGTGCCCTGTGTATCTGCACGTGCGCATATACACAGAGCTAAATGTCAATTTCCTCTCCATGTATATTTCAATTCTATAACAGATGGGAAATTTTGATTGATATTAAAAACACACGATATAATTATTGTAATAACTATTATGTTACGCAATCCAATTTTTGCATCTAAATTGAGGGTATTGATACATTTTTTGTTCAAGTGCACAAAAACCAGTTTTTATACTTCAGTGCTGATAGAAAAGAATTAATAAAAATTCATGTGAAATTACCCTTTGGTCCTTCAACATTCAGGTCAGCTAAACATAAAATTTGAAAATACCTGAAAATTGAATGTGCTGCACAATCAGATAGGCCAAGAACTAGCTGCACTATAGCAAACAAACTTGTTGCAGAGATATTAGTAGAGTCCATATCAAGAATTTTATAAACTGAAAATACCAGAACAAATTTATGAAATATAAAGGAATTGAGATTTAAATGATATCAGCCAAGATTACTTCATGAACATAACTTTGACAGGATGGAAACTTAGTGAGGAATTAATTATTTGTAGTGAAGCAGATCCTTACTTATCAACTCTAGTAGAAATAGTCTATGCAGTAAAATAGTTTAATTCAAATTAAATTGCCTAGTATATGGTCATAATTGTGTTTATTTGTCAGTAATAAAAATACTTTTATACTTATATGTATAGAGAAGGAACATAATGTTCCTATAGGTCATGATTGGTATGGGATCACAAAAAAACCAGCTGGGCCTTATGATCGTGTAACAGGTAATTCATATCTTGAGATGTTTTGAAGTGATGTTTTTCCTAAGTTTAACTCTTTCTGATATTGGTTGTTCCATTGTATGTTAACAAGATGGACAACTGCTCACTATGCTTTTTCTAGTTTGAAATTATATTTGTTAAATTTTTTCTTTATGGATACAATACCAAGACGCATAATTGAATGGCTACCATGCTTTTGTGGTTTGATGCCTTGCAATTTTTAATTCTTAGAACTGTCAGATGCATAGTACTTTCCTCAAATCCAAATGATCCCAAGTTGTTGATTGAAAATTTATTCATTTTATTTTATGAATAACAATAAAACTAGAAGGAAGAACATATAATTTATTAAGTGCTGCCACAAATTTACAAGGATACATTAAACATATCCTCTGATATATTAAAGATGTAATTATAATAACTTTTATTATAATTTTTTTTTATTAACTTTTCTTTTATTAGTATGATTAACTTTTATGTTTAAACACTTTTGGGCTTATATGTATATTTATTTTTTTTTTAGTTTCCTACTTTTAATTATAATTTTCTAATATTATGATTAATGTTACATAAGAAAAAGCAACTAATGATGAATTACTAAAATAAAACTGAGGGAGAAGGAAAATATTTATAACTATTAAAATAAGAAAATACTGGTTAAAAGTTAAATGTTTTTTGTTAGAGATTTTGCATAGTTAGGAAAAAGAAAAAATAGGACTGAAAAGATAAAAGCTTGTCATTTCTATCAAATATATTTCTTCTGCTGACCTATTAAATATCATCATCAGTTGGCCATAACAGGAGAAAAAGATACAAAAATTATGTGTCAGGTGGTTATCTGGTGCCCATCTATATTTAAAAAATTAAATATGTTAATTTATCCTTTTGTCTCTATTTATGAATGTGCATTCTTTGCGTAAAAGAATAGCGACTTATTAAAAAAAAAAAAAAAAAAAAAAAATAACAGTATCATCTTTACCATACCAGAAAACAAAACTGTTTTCATATAACTTGCATAATACTTAATGTTGCCAGAAAAATTTTTTTAATACTATCAGTCGCATGAATTCTGATACTATAGTTTATACAGACAGCTCTAAATACGATAATTTTGTTGGTTGTACTTTTGTGGTTGGCAAGGCCTGGTCTAGTGGTTAACACGACATCGCAAATCAGCTGATTTCGAAGTTGAGAGTTCTAAGATTCAAATCCTAGTAAAGGTAGTTATTTTTAAATGGATTTGAATACTAGATCGTGGGTACTGGTGTTCTTTGGTGGTTGGGTTAAAATTAACCACACTTCTCAGGAGTGGTCGACCTGAGATTTTACTAGACTACACTTCATTCGCATTCATACACATCATCCTCATTCATCCTCTGAAGTAATACCTTACAGTAGTTCTGGAAGCTAAACAGATAAAGAAAGAAAGGTTGGCAACAGAACATGTTTGGCCTTCCCAGCTTCATCAGTGTTTTCATTTTGGAGCTGTATGCTATTATTAAAACTTTAAGTATAATTAGCCAGATATATCGACACATACTTGACTGTTCAGATTCCATTAGTGTTTTTCAGGCGAATAGTGACATCTGCTCCAAACATCTTGTTTGTGTGATTCACTATCATTTCTGAGATGACTGTATAACACAAGTATGAGATTCTACTGAATCCCCAGTTGTATTGGAATTTTAGTGTGGCAAAGAGGTTTGTTTGCAGCCTCCTTTCACTAATTGCATTGTTTCTGAATACCTTGTCTGTTTTCTTAAGATAGTGATGTATGATGAGTGGCAAAGTGAATGGAATGCTACTGTCATCAATAAACCTCATTCATTTAAGAAGACTGTGATACTTTTCATGCAAGAATAACCTTATAGAGGATATTTGCAAATAGGGCATTGTAACTTAATTTCCTCATGAAACAGACTAATGCACCTGTTTGTGATGGCTATAACTGCCAACTACTGTACTCCACATCCTTGTCAACTGTGTGTTATCCATCATTATGACTGAAGTTTAAACTAAGGCCTGACATTCAAACTATATTCCAGGAATAATGTAATGAAGTTATTAAATGTCTTACAAATTCTTAAGGCCATACATCTGGATTAAAAAATTTGATTATTCATATAATCTTTTTTGTCTACTTATACTATTTAGCATATACCAGACTACAGTTTTGTTCTAAGTTAAATCTTTAATGTTATATTTCATTGTGACTTTATTTTACTTTCAGCATGCTCATAGGCATTTTCCATTTGTGCTTTGTTTTTGAGTTAATTTTTAATTGTTCCTTTTTAATATTTATTTGTTTACTATATCATGTTTGGGTGCTGTTCACTACACTTTGTTGTGCACCCAAGAAAAAACTTCAGCTTATGAGAAAGGGCATTATTATTAGCTTCTGAGCTATTTAATAAATTGTTGTCTATTTGAAAACTCTTCTCTCAAATTTATTTAAAATACAATTATAAGATTTTATTTTTTAAAATAATATTACTCTTTTGAGTAATGAATAATAAATTTTTAAATAATAATTAAAAATAAAAAAACATAATTTATCTGCATTCTGTTCAATATATATGTAGGTACATTCTGTAAATAGTTTTCAGTAGCAACTTATGAATTGTGAATTGTTTTATAGTAATTTGTTATATTTAATTTAACATTATTTCATGTGTTTAAATTTAAATAATTATTATGGACTTTAAACATGTCCATTTTTTATGTTATAATTTGCCTATATAGACATGATCCGTATATTTTACTATTTTTATAAATTTTGTTTAATTTTTTTTTATGTTCTGATCAGAATAGAGATTTATTTATTTAAAATAAAAATTTTGCTTTACTTAAAAGATATTTTCTTTTCATAAAAATTCTTTGTGTATTATTACGAAGGTAAATCAAAATATAAACGGGATTTTATTTTTTTTTTTAATTTATTTATTGAAAAATTAAAGGCAAATATAATTTATTTTTCTACATAGTTTCCTGCTTTAGAAGTGTATTTTTCCCAGTGAGAAGGTAAGTTTTTTATTGCAGCATCGTAGCGAATGAAGCTGGTTGCATCAGGGCCAATTCTGCATGAATTCCTCCACATCCTCGTCATCTTGAAATTGTTGCCCTCCTATAGCTTCTTTAAGCAGCCCAAACAAATGGAAATTACAGGGCAATAAATTCAGGCTGTAGGGAGGATGATCAAGTTGAGTGCAGTGCATTTCTTTTAGTTTTGAAATCATTAGAGCTGCAGTATGGGGTCTGGTATTGTCATGTAGGAGGATGACCTCCCGAATCGGTTGGTCTCATCTTTTGTGACAAAAGATGTTAGCAGCATTGATTATGCGTTACTCTTGCAAAAAATCAATGAGCAAATTGCCTTCCTAGTAAAAAAAAAATGATTGAAAGAACCTTGCCAGCTGACAGTCGAGTTTTGGCTTTCACTTGGCTGTCTCCCCTTTCTCCACCACATGATATTGGTTTGTTCCAACTGGGAAGTCTAATGGTAAACCCACATTTCGTCACAGGTGACGGTATGACTCAAAGATGCATCCTTTAGCAAACCTTTGCTATGAGGCTCTGACAGACCTCCAAACATCTCAACTTCTGATCTGCAGTCAAAAGGCAAGGGATCTATCTGGCATACACTTTACAGAACTGTAGGTCGTTTGTGATGATTGCTTGACAGTTCCCATAATTTTTACAAACCTGTTCTGCAGTTTCGGATACTCTCTCCTGTCAATCACCTTCAAGAATGTTTGAAACCGTGAAAATGTTTTTGTCTGTAATGTTGGTCTGAGAATGGTGTTCATGATCTTGATTTTCCATTCATTCTTGTCCTTTCTTGAACTATATATACCAGGAAAACACACAAGTCTTGACAATGTTTGGTCCCCAAACTGTGCAATCAATCTCCAGAGAATCTCCTTCACGAGCAAGAAATTTTATAATTATTTTATTGGGAGTGTGGAATAGCCGACTCTCCTCACTCCTAATAACGCCACTCTAGCATACTAGGAAGTGCAGGCCCTGTTCTATCAACCGTAGATACTCAGGAACAAAAACCCCTTGTTATTTGATTTATCCTCATATATTTACCCTTCAGTTTAAAAAAAAATATATCTTACACAGATTTTGTTAAAAAACTATATTACTATTATTTGTCTAGTACATAAAAAAAATATTGTTAATAAACTAAATGTTTTACTTTCTGTTTAGGTGATTCACTGATTTGATCAAAAAGCAATTAATATGTAATATATTTTAGTTGAAAGAGGGTAGAGGTAGGTTGTGAATAAAAATTGTTCTTGTGCTGCATCAATTAAGATAGATTCTTCTTCTTGTGCCTACCTGTTCTAATTGTTGGTTAATCCTTGACTGCTTGAAAAGATTTGGTTGCTTATGTTTAATGGTTAAAAGGTGAAATGAACATCTGCAGTGTATTCATTCAGCTATTCAGTTCATATAGCCAAACTATAGAACTATTTTATCATTTGACCTGACTTTTTTGGAATTATTATTCAAAATGATTATTAAAAGATATATTTCACGTATTGTATTTTTGTGCTATGATAATTATATAGTAAATTTTACACGTTATAATTATTATTATTTATTTTTCTGTTTATTTATTTTTTGCAGAGTAAAAGAATCAGATAATTTCAAAATGTCTTCAAGGGATAGAACTGTTGAATTTGCCAATGCTATTCGATCATTACAAGGAAGGCAGATCGTTCGAGCTGTGGCTGCTCAGAATCCAAACAAGGCAAAATATATTCAAAGCTATGGTGAATTTATGATGATTGCTCGAACAATTGGCAAAAACATTAGCAGTGCATATGCAAAATTAGAAAAATTAACTTTATGTGAGTATACATTTTTCTGAATTTTATTATTCCACATTGAAACTTCTTTTCTGGGACAGCCAGTTTTTAAAAAATAGTAATAAACAATAATAAATTTCTGTCTGTCTATGATTTACAAATCATTGTAGTACTCGAAAGAAAGTAAACAGTTAGTTTATGAAAATTTAGATTGTTTACATAGATCAGAATTTTTTTTGCCTTTTAAGTTTTTGCTTTTTCTGACCTGTTCAAATACTCTTAATCAGCAACATTTCTCAATCTGCTCAGGTAACTTATTGTTAATTATTTTTATTCTTAAAGTTTTTTTTTTCTGGAATATATTTTTTTAATTTTTGTTGATTACAGTGGCTAAGCGGAAATCTCTATTTAATGATCGTCCAGCAGAAATTCAAGAATTAACATATATTATTAAAGAAAGCCTAAATAATCTAAATACACAAATAGCAAAATTACAAGAAGTTTCTAAAAGCCAACGGCAAGCCGCTCAAATTGGAAAACAACATTTATCACATTCTTCTAGTGTTGTTTTAGCATTACAATCAAAGTTAGCTGCTATGTCAACAGAATTTAAACAAGTTCTTGAAGTTAGAACAGAGGTATTCATTAATTTTATCAAATAATAATTGTATGACTTCAAGTAACTTAAATCTATTCAGTGCAATTTAAAAATAAGACTTCTTTAACTCACAAGTCAGAAAAAAAATTGATTTTTTATTTATTTTTATTTTGTATCAAGTTTTTATCTAAAATTTAAGAAATAACTTTTCTAAAATAATTCTATTTTTTATGAATATTTTTCAACATTTCATTTTAATTTCTAAGTATAGTAATTACAATAAATTTTGCAACATTTAAAGCATTGAGAAAAAATATTTTTGGAGTAATTTTGTTTTTATCTCAACGTAAATTATAAGTTTATTAACTAATTATTAGTTTTGAACAGTTTAAAATAAGTACATAAAAATTCATTTATATCTTACTAGTGACAGGGAAAATAAATAACAAGACTACTTATAAAGACTGGATGTCATAACAAATAAATAATAGCAATTTATTTTTAATTAAAATAATTTTGTCACAATTAATAATCATGTTACAATTAAATTTCAAGTAAACTCCAATTTTCAGTTGGATCTACTCTTTATCTGTATGCTTTATTACTCCTATCAAATTGTTAGAAAGTTCTTGTATTTAATATATTTTTATCAGAATTGTTAAAATGAATTTTATTTTTTCATCTCTAAGCTTGTATCTATTAAAATTTGAAATGAGAAATTGATTTACTTCATTTTTACTTAACATAAGAATGATAATTCATCATTTGTAATCCAAAATCATAGCAAAATTGCTGCTGATCCAAAAATATTTATTTGAGTAATATGTGTTAAAATCGCCTAATACTACACTGCAGTTACAGTATTTTATGTTGTTATTTACTAGTATAATAGTAAATAATAACATATAAAATTCAGTACATTGCACTATGATCTACCTAGTAAAAATGATATCCAGAAGTTTATTCAAAATGTATTCTAACGTGCAATAAATTTTCAATAAAATGAATATTGTTTTTAAATAAGATTGAACATGCAGTATTGTATGTACTACATAATACATTAAAAAAACACTTATTAAAACTTCTTTAGCTACTAGAGGAAAAAAAATACATAGACATTAAAAAAAAAGTGTGCATGGTACTTTTTGTGATAGTTTTTTTTAAATAAGAAGCAACTGATTGTTGTTTTAGTATCTGAAAACACTTGCTTTTATTGAACTTCATATTTTGCGTAGCATAATAGTATTGCTTAATGAACTATTATTCTATCATATCCACAATGAACCATATTCAAAACTAGCACACATTCAGGTAGCAAATGTATAACCCACCGGGTTGGTCTAGTGGTTAACACGACATCGCAAATCAGCTGATTTCAAAGTCGAGAGTTCTAAGGTTCAAGTCCTAGTAAAGATAAA
>JAAAKQ030086448.1:0-14863 GCA_010016005.3 Zanna intricata | reverse complement strand
CCATGCCTGACCAGGATTCGAACCCGGGACCTCCGGATGAAAGGCTGAGACGCTACCACTCAGCCATGGAGGCCGGCATATTTTCTATTGATTTTGTTTATCTTCCTGTTTAAAGATGGGGTATTTCAGTTTTAATAACTTAATATATTTTTTTGCAACGTATTAATTCCAGCACGTATTAAACTGCTTAACGTAAGTTCCCATCGGCAAGAAATACGAGGAATTTTCAATAATTAAACAGTCAAATGGCAACAATAAAACCTATTTAATAGAATAAATTTAGACTGTTTGACATCAAGTTGGCACCCCTGAAAATATAGCTATTTGAAAAGAATTTTCGTTATTACAATCTCTTTTATTTATTTTAAAATATCGGCTCCACTTGAAACGTGAACCGGAAAAGAACAGGCCGCTGCAGTAAGATTTTTTATTTTCTGAAGGTGTAAAACTGATCAAAATTCATTTAAGGAAATAAAAATCTGCGTGTTTAACACCTTGCAAATTTTCATAAGGATCGAATAATTCAAATCGGGCAAAAACCAGTGTCACCGTTTTCATCGTGATAAAAGAGTGGTAAAAATTTCGACGACGCTTTAAAAAATCGCATTAATTACATTACTGGCAAAAAAAAAATTTGAAATTGCTGAAATTTATGGTGCAAGTATCGGTACTGTTCATTCCATTATCTATTGGTAAGCTGAATCACCGCAAAACGTGTTCGAAATGGATGCTGAGATAGTTGACTCAAAAGCACAAAGACACCGGAATTCACATTTGTACGGAACCTAAACAACAGTTTATAGCGGAAGGTATTTAGATCGCATAATAACTATTCATCAAATTTGAGCTGAAAAAGTCTAAATGTCAGTATGGAATGGACACATCTAAATTTACCGCTAGGAAAAATTAAAAACTTTCACATCAGCAAATAAAGTGATGCTAACTGTGTTTAAGACTATAAAGGCCCAGTTTATCGCGTTTATTTGGTAGAACTATCTGTCCAATAAAAACACATGGTGCGTTGGTTTGTTTGCTGTATGTGATAAAAATTTTTATTTTAGCTGCTATTGGCGCAGAGCAGACTACGTGATGCGCCGGACGGCTTGCGCAGTCTTTGTTGAACGCTACTATCTAGCAGAAAAAAATTGAACTAACAACTGTATAATAAATTTTATTGTGTGCCATAAACAGAAGGTTATTAACACTAACATTTATTATACGTTTTATTTTTTTACATTTTGTTAAAACAAAGCTATTGTAGATATAAGTTTTTGTATTAAAACAAAAACATATGAAGAAGCACCATCTTCTTCTTGATACGAACCGAACGATGTATATATATATATATATATATAATATGTAAATGTATTAATCCTTTTATTTCATTATATTTCTGTCACCATGGCAACAGAAATATAGTTAAGTAAAATTATTAATCTTTTTTTCTTTAATGAATATCTGTAAAATATAATATTCTCAAAAACATGAGGATACGAATGGGTCGAGGGTCCGGAGGGCAGAGTCCCCTAGCTAGACGGTCGAGCGAGCGAAGCGACCCCTGACCGGTTAGTGTACAATCAACAGTGAGTACTATTGTGACGTGCTAGAAAATGCAGTGAATAAGGAGGAAACCAGTTCTCTTTCAAAAATCAATTTTTTTGCACAACTCCTGCTCGCAGACCCGCTCCTAAAGACATAAAAATGTTGTTCAGAAGTCGAATTGAGAACTATTGCCTCATCTGTCTTACAATCTTCATTTCGCATCATCTTTTCTTTTGTTTCTTTCTCTCTTAAAGAGTTTTTATTGGGCATCGAGTTCAGCAACAATGAACCAGTCAAGAATGAGATAAGAGAATTGCTCAAACACCGTGGTAAACGATCCTTTACTACTGGAATAAGAAATCTCACAGAAAGATGGGACAAGTCCCTAAATGTAGCCGGGGATTGTATTGAAATACAATTGATTGTTTAATTGTCATTGAATGAATAATAATTTTTTTATAATCATTTTTCTCTTTAATTATTGAACGATCCCCATATAGCCCGCTTTTTTATTTTGAGGGTGGCATAACCATGTTTAGGTAAAGCTTGTTCAAGTCAGATTGCCACATATCTGATCTAGGCGACGATTGCTTAGCAAGCGCAGGGCTATAATATGCTACTCGTAGAAGACAAAATATATGTATGGTATAATAAATTTTACGGAATAGATGCAGTATAATTTTTGTTATTTTTTAGTAAAGTTTTAACGTAACTAATTTTTATATGCTAATTTACAGTATAAATTTTTTTTCGTATTTTTTATACTAATTTTTATTCCAATCAGTAAAGAAAATCACATCATAAATTTTTAAATTATTTTTAGTCTTACACTTATATTAAAAAATAAATAATTTCATAAGGGAATAAAGCAATACAAAAATTTTTAGCTAACTTATTTTTAAATACTTGAAGTTAAAAAAAAAAATTAATATAATTATTACCTTCATATATAGGTTTTCTAGGTTTTTACCACTCATATTAACTTGCTGTTGGATTATTTATGGGAGATTCATGGTACGCAACGTTTCAGTCGAGTTTTGAAGCACTTCCGCTTATCCATTCGCTTTGAAATTTTGCATAGAGGTTTGCTCCTGATTACAACACATTTTAGCAACATTTTCAAGTCGCTAAGATACTCTTAAGTTACCAAGCTTGTTTTGGTAAGTTTGGATCTAAAATTCACACACGTCTGAAATACATAATTTTACCAAACGTAGGGCTCTAACTACTATAACAACCGATTAGACATAAATGATAACCCGCTATTCGTTTTATAAACAAATGAGACATATGTTAGGGTATACCGTTGCTACTAGAAATTCTGTATAGTATTGACCGAAGTTTTAGGAAAAGTTTTTTTTAACCGGATCCGAATTTTCGGGCGAAAATCGCAATATCTGGAAAACGGTCGGTCCTAGCGCTAAAATTTTTTCGCCCCGTCTCGACGATATCCCATCCGCTCCCAATAGTACCCATCAAATGATAACATTTTCAAGTGCCCTCGAAGCGCAGTTCGGAAACTGAGGAGGGGTTGCGATGGGGTGCCACTGTAATATCTCGGCAACTGCTTGTCCAATTTTCACGAATCAAACGGCTTATGTATCAGCAGATCGAGCGAAAACTCATTAATGCATCGGGTACACTCTTGATTGACCGGATCTTAGTTATTCGGTAGTTAAGTCGTTTAACCCTATGTTTTGATTACACTCACCCACCGTAAAAAGGACCGATCCGATCTTTTGCTAAATACGCTCAAACCCGTGCGCTAGCGCAGCTGTAAAGTATAAACTTATGAAAACTAAAAAGTACAAAATAAAAAATATATTATAAAAAAACACATTTAAAAACACTCTTTATATTACATATACTAAAAGTAGAAAATATCAAATTTATAAAAAAAGTTTTAAAACTCCACTCTTAAATTAAACGCACTAAAATGTCAAAAATAATTTTAGGACGGTATCTCCAAATTGATTTGACAACAGGCTTTGATAGTTATATATAATATTATGTGAAAATCATAGCTTCAAATTAAAAATGTGATGTTTTGCCAATTTTTTCTTATGCGTGATGAATGGCCTAAAGAGTAGGATCCACTTTAAAAACATGTTGCAGTTCATCTGAGAATGATAATCATCTGAGGAAGATTTGGCTTTCCATACTGTCAAGCAGTTGAGAACGAATCCCATTTCACTACCGTCGTGGATAATTATTATCCTTTCTCCTTTTCAAATTGGCATAGCGAAACAATCAGGTACATTTGAAGATTGCTAACATTTTTGATGACAATGAGAACTTAAAATAAAAGTCTCATCGACGCAAACTATAGGTCTTCCTTCAACTCGATCTACATCTTCTACACCTTCTTGGTCTTCAACTTTATTCAAGTACACCGTTTGTACTGAATATCATGTATTTCAATAAGAATTGCCCTCTTATTTCTGATTCTCTTCTATTTGCAGTCCATGTTTAACAGAAATGTCCGTAAGCTCGTCTTTTACCCATTAAATACCCCTTAATTTTTAGTTTTGCGGTAAGTTTCCTTAGAAAAAATAAGCAGCCCTCGTTTAAGTAAAATTTTAACACTTTACGTCATATGGCATTCCGATCAAAACTGTCCGGTTTTGTCACTTCCTTTTTGGGTTTTATTTCTTTTCGAGGAGAACTGAATTTTTTCTGAAGCTATTTTACCAGAAATTCGATAAACTGTTCGTTTTTAGATTCCTGTGGCACATGCAACACGTTCTACAACTCTTTTAGTGTTACTAGCAAACATTCCAACTGCAGCTTCTCCTGCCATGTGATTAAAAACATTATGCATAATGTCTATCCTTTGACGGTGAATGTCTTTTCCGCGTAAATTAGATATATTATGCAAAACAATAAAATCAAATCACTACCATAAGAATAGAAGCGAAATAATTTACTAATTTATCGTGAATAAACTACTTTTTATATTTTACTTGAGACTTCAACTACTTTCAAGAATTGAAACGCAAAGCTATAATCTGACGATAACTTTAATCTTTGGATACACATAATTAACTGGATAAGTTTTAACTACAAATACAGTATAAAGTAGAACTGAATCATTTACAAAAACAAGTTAGTCTGTGAATGAATCAGGAACGATTTTGATAGAGATTTATTGTTTCATTTGAATGTTTAGAATAACACATCGTTCGGTTGTTATTTACACAAACCTGAAAACAAAATGTTTTCTTATGTACGACTCATGGGCTAGACTAGCGTACGGTTGTTCGCCACTCCCAGAATAAAGGGCGAAGAGCGTAGCATAAATAGTAGACATCAATCTTGTGCATGTTTGGATTGAATATTTTATACAGTTATAAAACTATAAATAAATATATTTAGGGCTAAACACTAATCAGTAACAGCCGATTAGTCTGCATAACATTGTATAACATATCTATTTCAGTATCTAATAAAGAAATAAATAATTAATTTAATAAATATATAAACTCAGGATTAAATAAGTAACTAACAAATTCAAGACGTGAATTTTTTCATTGACTGCAATAAACAGTAGTCGTACCGTATACGTAGTGTCTAATCGAGTAGTATTATAAATCCGTGCTCTTAGGCAGCAAGATATACAGCTATGCTGGTCATCATCAAATCTGTGCCAATTCGGCTTGGACAAGCTATACTATCATCGCAAGGTAAGGAATTTTTGTGAATAAAATGCGCTCGAATTTCATTTAAGTTTAATCTTTCTTACTTGCTGTTTTGGCTGTCCGTTATTTCGACTTTCTATAGAGAGATAATTTGATAATATTCTTACATATTTAGTAATTAAGTATATTTTTCTAAAATAAAAATTATGATAATAAATAAATTTCAGTTTAAATATTGAAAGTTACATAAATATGAACGAACTGTAAAGAAAACTACCTATAAGAATTATTTCTAATTTTTTTTTCTAATTATATTCTTTGTTAATAAAGTTTGTAATAAGTATAATAACGAGATAATAAAATAATATAAATACTCTATACTAAAAATTACACAAATAATAATAAAAGTCATAATTACGCTATGGCTCTTTCCTTTTCTTTGAAAAGGTTTAGGCTAAATAAGACAAATTTATTGACCGCAAATGAAAACATAATTTACGTTTATATTATTATTTTAGGTATTTTATTACTGCAGCTCTCAATAATATAAGACATTTCTCAAAAAACAAAGATTTTTTTCTAAATTACTTTTTTGCTACGTAATATTTGGAAAGACTAATTAAATCCTTTAAAATTTTTAGGGAATCATGAATCAACGAGAATTGCAAAAAAAGGGAATAAATTATATTCGTTGGTATGTGGATCATACGGTGTGGATCTGTTTGTGTATGTGTTTATTTGATTGTTTATTTTATCGTCTATTTGGGTTAATAACTCGGGCTTCACTGGACCAAGAATTCTCAAATATGTATATATATCAAGCTTTGATGATATTAAAAGTTTTAAGTCGGGATCTGAAAGCGGTTAAGAGATAAAAGAAGATCAGAAGTCATATCTCGAGTCATTTGTCTTTTAAGTTTTATTTTGAAAGTTTAATGAAAACACAAAAATATTAATTAATTTTCTTTTTTAATGATTTTGTACTGAAGTAAAATATAAAAAAGAAAACATTAACGAAATGTTGAGAAAAAATGAAATTCTAAAATTTTTTGCATATTCCACTGTTAAATAATCATCGTACAGTACGTAGATGCAGAAGAATTACCAAAAAAAACAACAATTAATTCAAAAGAAAGAGCTTAAAAGATTAAACAATATTAAAAAACTCAAAATGTAATAGTAAATTAATTAATGAAGTGAATAAACATTACAAAATTACAAAAAACATATTTCTATCTGTGTTTCTATAAAAGAAATAAACTACAAAAAATGTAATATTGGTTTAAAAATTCAAAATCGAAAAACTTGCTTCGAAGTATTTTTTTATTTATTTTTTTTTTTTCATTTTGGGGGAGGAGATATGAATTACACTTTAAAATAATATTATTATAAATCGATTTTTTTTTTTTTTTAATTAAAAGAATTTAAAACTAGAGATAAATATTAAAAAAACACGAGTGCTGAAAAACATTACTAACAAATATTGCTCTTTAATAAAGGATAATTAAAGAGCTTGGGAGTGAAAAATTTGTATATAATATTTGAATATTGTGTAATTTATTTTTTCAGATTTTTTAAATTTATTTAAACTAATATATTTGCAATTTATATATCGTAAATATATTTCCCTCAAACTTAGAAAGATGATTTCATATTATGTTTATATATTTAGTAATTAACTTCAGTGTATTTTTTATAAAATAAAAAATATGAAAATAAATACATATATTTATTTATTGTGTATATATATTAAAATATAAATATATATATATATGTGTGTGTGTGTGTGTGTGTGGGGGGGGGTGTGGGTGTGTGTGTGGGTGTGTGGGTGTGGGTGGGTGGGTGTGTGTGTGTGTTTATACAGCCTCTAGCACTCCCGATAACGTAGGGATTCCAGAGCGGAATCATACATATAAATCGGTTCAGCCGTTGTTACAGTGGAACAAACATATTATATACACCTTAAAAACATACAGTCTTTTTCGGGTATTTGTGAATGATTGTGATTTATCAGGAATTCGCTTTAGGTTATAATTTAAAAATATTGTTACAAAATTATTCAGCGATAAATAACGTGATTACTATGTATTGGAAAGTTACCCATAATTAATTAGTAGAATTATCATCAAAATAGATTGGCGTTTTTGTTTTAAATCTATTGTAACATACATACTATTAAACGCAAAGAAAAAAAAATTGTTTTTTAGAGAAATATATACATATTATATGTACTTTATTCTAACAAAGATCAAAATCGATAGAATTATATCTATTCGCAGATTTTTTAATGAAAATATTTCATATTATTAAGGATGATTTTAGTAAATTTTATATATTACATTATTTCTTTGATATTTATTTTATTTATATATATTTAAATTAAAAGTATCTATTTCTCATAACGGTTTTTACAATTCTGCTCCGCCAGCATTTGGTTTGAATGTTGTTTGCTAAAACTTGAATGTGAATGCAGAGCCGGTGTAGAAGTATAAACAGTAAACGCGCGGTTATGGAGGATTATGTGATGAAATTGGAGTCCGGTGGACGGGATGTGATGAAGCGAACAGGATAGAGGTGCGAGCTGGAATAGTAGTAGATGGCGAGGGGAATTACGGAGGGAGAGGTCGAAGAGATAGAACGAGGTATACGAGTAAAGTGGTATACGTACCGCGGTCACCGGCGCCTGTAATAAAGTGCACGTCGGGAGGTGGCATCATGCATTTAGATGGTCTCATTTTACTGTATGTGCACCCTCCACGCCTCAGGCAGCCAACGTATACCCGACTCCTCCCATCCTGTCTTAACCGCATCTACCGCTCATCCTCCTACCATCCGATGATCCCCCAACCGTACTCTTACTGACGAACGTTAATTACGCAAAAATTAATTATTAGATAATTATTCGGAAAATATTTCTACTATAAGTCCGGTAACATAACTAAAATATTACGCCGAGTCTATTACTCGCTCGACAATGACAACTGCTCATAAAAAACTAAAGCAAACTTCAACCGATAAGTATAGTTTACTTTTCGACCGCTAAGTTTTCCGAATATTTTTTATAAATTATTTTTTTACGTTTAATATTTTCCGATGACCTGAAATAAAGAATATTCTATTTGAACACTAAGAAATATCTGCTTTGCTAAAGAAAATTTGTGTTGTTTTGTACACGCAAACATGTATTTAAACAATTGCAAACCAGTTGAGGAGTCAACATCTATATCAAAAACTTTTTGTGTATGTGTTTTTGTTTTTTTTTTTTTTTTGAAGGCTTATCATTTAATAAATAACGAATTTTTACCGGGTAAAAAATAAAATGTGTTCTTTTATCAATTTATCTGAGCCGATAATTATGAAAGAAACTCGTAAATGTTCATTTTCCATCTTTTGTACAGAAAGTTTGGAGTGTCAGTTATGCACTGATTTTAAATATCAGTCAGTAACACTTCACTGTTTTTATTCTTTGCCAAATCGAAGTTGTTTAAAAGTTTTGAAGTGTTGGTATTTACTATTAGTATTTTTGAAGCTGTCTTTGATGTCACATTGTTTACTGTGGAATTTTTATTCGTTCGACTTATCCATTAATTCTCAGAATATTCCCTTCATTGTTCACCCTAACCGACGAACATTCTTTACTCAGTTCTTCCTGTATGCAGTTCTTTTCCAATTTTCTCAGAACTTTCTCGTTTGATCTTCCTTGTAGTTAGATCTTCATGATCAATCTTATCATTTTTATAAATTTTTTTATCTCTTTATATTGTGAACCTTTTAACCAAGTTATGGTAGATTTAAGACATAATGTTTTCTTAATTCCTAATCCGTCAACCTACATTTAATAATCTATTTTTTCTATTTATTATATGCCTGATTTTCCACCATTGAATGAAGGCAATGTACACACCCTATTAAACACTTTTTTCAACACCAGTCATTCTTGTAGCTGTGTCATATTTTACTTTATTCCTAAGGTAGAAGAGACACGATAAGGAGTTCTTCTATCCGAGAGTAGTAATGTTCCATATTATAGCAGTCCCTTTTCTGAAAAAAAAAAAAATTACTTCATATTCGTACACCTTTTTTTAATTGAAATTTATTGATTTATTAGTAATTATTAACCTCTGATCGTAAAAATCTTTTTAACAATAAATAATAATTCAATGATAACTGCACAAAAAAAATCAGAAGTTAATACTGAAATAAAATTTTGTGTACTTTTCATTTTAATTCAAACAATTTTACAGTCAGAGGTTAATAATTATTAATAAACCATTATATATAAAATAAAAAATTAAAAAATATATTTATAGAAGTCGGATTCGAACCGATGTGTGCATGGTTAGGGATACGACTCCTCACTTACACCACACATCTAATTGAGCGACGTGAAACAAAATTAATATATAAACTAATATTGAATGCTAAGGAGATATTTATCAGCAAAAATTGTGTATATGTACTTTAATAGGCGTACATGGAAGTCATGTAGTGTCCACATCAGAGTTTTAATCTTATTTTTCTTTACATCAAAAATAACTTGAAATTAAAATAAACGTTAATAGGTAAAAATAATTTTCATCTGTTTCACTTGAGGAAAATATTAAATTTAACCTTTACGCAAATAAATTTTAATATTTTGTCTTTTTTGTTATTTATTACTAATAACCAGTTACATAACAGTATGCTAAAAAAAATTATGATTTTTTTTCGTTTTACATATTACTTTAGAATGAATAAGGTTTAAAGCCGTAGTCCAATGAACGAGTTGTAAATTTAATATTTTAATATATATATATATATTTTTAAATAGCTTTAAATCAAAAAATGTTAAAGTATATTAGAATTGAGTCAATAAGAATTTCCTTTTAGACTACTTGTATTAACAGCTTTATAGTTTACGACTAGACGGTACAACCTAAGATTTATTGATTGACCACATTAAATAACAATTACGGGGAATAGTGACCGCTTCATTAGTGTTAAATGAGAATAAAATCAATGAAACAACACGGCATATAGTAACTTCCTGAATTAGGTTACTTATAAAAACCCCGCAAGTAAAACTCTTGAGTACTAAAAGCAATCTGATTGACTAATAATAGTAATAATAAAATATTGCCGGAAGCATTGTTTAGTTTAAACACTGAGGTGGCCCTATATATCATATGATACATATAAATAACAAACACACATACACACAAACGCTACCATTAGCCACACATAATTTAAATCAAACAGCCACAGTTAGTTCATACATGAAAAATACATAATTATTTTCTATTGATACAAATTATTTTACAGTTGTAACGGATTCATTCTTTGCATTCATAATAAGAAATGTAAGTAAAAAAAAATGAATTAAGTATAAAAGCAGCGTATAAATCACAACCTTTTTTAATATAATTTTATTAAATCTTAAATAATTCATCAATACTAAACTGTTGTTTTTTTTTAATTTTACCTACATTTGCTACTAATTGAGTCGCTCTGTGTTCCTGTAGATTACAATTTCTTACATTTCCTGAAAGGGAGTCATAGGACCATCAATAGAAATTTCAAAAAGATCTTCGTAAGAAGGTTATTTCTTATTTTAATATTTGTAAAATTCTATCCTTGAAATTTCATTGTAATAGATTTTCTTTAAATATGTAAAAAATGACCCCCCCCCATAAAATATTTCTGAAATTTCTGTTTATCGTAAATTCCATACAATTAAGTAAATACCTTAAAACGATTTTTGTTTTTTATTTAAATTAAAATGTAACTTAGTATATCAATCGGTGTTAATTTAAGTTATTTTACCCGTTAAAATCGGTTTTTTCAATTTTCCTTGATAATCAATCAATTGCCGAAGTAACAAATACAAAGAAGATAATAAATTAATTTTCTTTTGTTTTGTATAAGTACCGTTATGTATCTTATGGTACTTTATGCACTGTTGTAAATAAATATATAAATTTAACGGAGCCAATGTTATGGGTTTCTTCCAGAAAGAAGAAAGAGAAAAAATAAAGAAAGAAGAAACCAAAAGCCAAAAGGGATTCTTTATCTAGAACAACAGGTCCGTTTAACAATTGTTCATTTTAATACAGACAATGGTACATCCAAAAACTCTATTTTACCAGAAGGAAAGAACAGAACAGAAGAAAAAACTTATAGAAACACGTAAAGGCGCGAACAATGAAGATTATTATGCTTGAACAATCAAAAGTACGGGTCGGATACTGGTTCTGCAGGTCAGGAAGTTTAAATACTGCCGGGAACCAGCGGACTTTGCATGGCCCCCAAACCCCCCTCGCGACCCCATAGATTTGACCGAAAACCTCCGAAATAAGAGAGCTAAATCAAATTTTCTTAATGGGGCGATTTTTCTCAAAATTGTTTTTCTCAAATTACCGGCGCCCGGGCGCTCTGAAACTAAACCCGCGCACACACTCAGCTGTCCTACATCCTTCACAGAGATATGTGCGATAGATATAATCAAAAAGTTTCTAACACTTAAATAACCACGCCGACCACCCATGGTGCTCGACTACAAGCCCCACTCCTGTCCACCTTACTTCCTTAGAAGAACGAAGAAAAACGAAGTGAAGAAGAAAGAAGAAAAAGGAAGAAAAGAAAAGGAAGATCCAGAACCGACGGTCTGTCCTCCCGACCGCTGGCTTGCAAGTGCTAGCGGAATTTAAACAGAGATTATTAGAAGAACCAAAGGGACACAGACACCAACAAGATGAGGAAGATACCCTACTATCATCCTCATCCCTAATCCTGACCGGGCTAGACTCGGGGCTGAACGCTCTGAATAGGCCCAAACAACCACATTTGGCTTCGGAAAGCCATATGCTTCAAGGGTAGGTCCCGAAATCGCCTCCGATGCCTTCCCAAGAGGAAGCACATCCCCTAGTAAGAAAACAAAGGGATTTCTGCCCACTCTGGGGGGAAAGGGAGGCGTCGCGGATGATAAGCTAACTAGCATATCGAACCGCTGGGTCCCAAAAGTACAAAAACCTTCCAGGGATCGGAACGCAATCCACACTTCCAAAACGAATTACAGCCATTTATTTATGTATATCCGTCAGATCAGTAGAATCACACAGCAGCAAAGGGCGCAAGCCCGTATACTGCGAATGTAGTAGGGTATTGCACCCTCCGACATCCTTGCATTCCGTTCCGGACTTTGCAAATTCGAGTCCTGTACTGCATGCGATAGAAGCGATAACAGTGTTTTGTAACGAGTGAAGTGTACTTATCGATTATTCCAATTTATTTGGATAGGGGTTTAAAATAAGAAGCTATTCGGTGAATTATTTGCGAACTGAAGTGAAAGTGACGTTATTCTATTCATTCTTAAAATTTAGGATAGTTCTTTCGTAAATGGTAAACGTTTACAGGGAGTTAAGATGACCCCCTCTAGAGTCAGATACCTAGGTGTCTGGCTCGACAGATTCTTGGGAGTACAGCACGCGTATTAATAAAACACGCAAAAAGGCGGCGAGGGTGTCAGCGGCTGTGTGCAAGCTACTGTCAAACGTCGGGGGACTCAGGGCGGCTAAACGAAGAATGATTGCTACCTCAGTATCATCAACGATCCTAAATGCAGCGCCGGTTTAAAGTGAGACACTGACCATAGGTCGAAAGTTGAAAGGATATACGGAAGATTAGCTCTCTGGGCGGCGCAGGCATACCGCACTGTCTCACTGGAGGTCCTAGATAGGATGCCGCCGGTTAGCCTTCTGCCAGAGGAGCGTTATTCCATGTACCATGGAGTAAGCAAGTCGGAGGCCAGGAATATATTAATGAACAAATGGCAGGAGAGATGGAACAATGCCTCCACGTGTCGTTGGGCACATAGATTATACCTTCTGTCAGGACATGGCTTGAAAGAGGATGGGGTGAGATTGACTTTTGGACGGTTCAATGGCTTTCAGGTCACGGACCGTTCAATGAGTACCTATGAAAAATAGATAGTCGGGCGACCCCAGACTGTCAATATTATGGGCAGATTGATAGTGTCGAACACACGTTTCTGGGGTGCCCTAAATGGGGCTCAATGAGACCGTTCAGGGAAGAGTGCTTCCCTGAAGATATAATGAGAACCACGTTCGCTTCTGAAGATGGGTGGAAGACCGTTGCAATAGATTGTTCAGAAAGATTCTTTCGATAAAAATGAAGGATAAGGACCAGAGAGGAAGTGCTTAGTCTGAGAGAGGCGGTGGAAGGCCAGCCTTCGGGGGTGGTTAGACGGGGTCCAACCGGATCGTCTCCGCTGGGTGCCTGCCGGAGACGCTGGAAACCGCTACTTGAAGACAGCACAAGTGATCCCGCAGGCACGAGCGGAGATGATGGTATGCCTTAGGGTAATTCCATCTTCGCGTAGTATGAGTGGAAGGGTTTTCGTGTGTTCCTGCCTTGACAGGAAACCCCACTCACCCAGCAGTGCGGGTTGTTGGGCGTCTTATTGCAGATTTTCCTTCTTCCTACGTAAAAAAAAAAAAAGAAGAAAATCAGTCTCATTATTCAGTTTATTATTATTTTTTATATGTATATATATATATATATTAGAAAATAAAAATTTGTATTCATAATCACGTATTACGTGTTTAATCTCTCATTGTCCTTGTCGAAACGCGAACATGCGACAAAATATAATACATTTATACGGTATATAAGAATGTCAGCTGAAAATCTGATGGTAGATTAAAATATGTTTTTCATATCTTGATAATTCATACACAATTATTTTCTATAAATGTATATTCCGTTTATTTTCCACAGTCAGTTTAGATGTAAAGTGATAACACACACTCACCTTAGCGCTTTCGCCACTTATACCATCATCATCAGTCTTTTAATTAAAGCAAAAATAAATTTGGTACAAAATATCATACTTAAACAGAACATGCATTCTGCTTTTGTTTTATAAATGAAGGACGTTTTTAACAAATTTATTTATGTTTTGATTAGAATGTTTTAATCGGCGAAAGAAGTATTGATAAGGAGGTTGTGTTTATATGTTCTCTGTGAAGTTTATCGCTGGAAACTAAATAAAATATAGGATTATATAAATAAAAAATTAAAAGTAATCAACCTAAGATTTTGTAGATAAGAAAATACTTACATATACTGGTATACTTCTCTACTGTATTCTACTGTATACTTATTCACAGTAGCATTCTTTTAATGTATCTAAATGCTTTTTTTTTAATATATCTTCTTTCTAATTTGTCTTAAAATCTCTTTAATTCAAATTTCTCCCATTAAATTAATTTTTAATATTCTCCAGTAACACCAATTTTTTTTTTTTTTTTTTTATATCTTCCTTCTTAACTTTCATGTTTCCTTATAAAATGTGCACGAATGAAAATATTCTAATTTTTTTTTGAAATTTCTTAATGTAAATATCACAAAAAAAATTTTTCTTCCAGAAATTATCACTTATATGGGTATTAACATAGCTTGATTTTACAAGGAAAAGTAAGAAAAAATTTGACGTTAAAGTAAGAAAAAATAACTGATGTTATTAGAAAAAACATTTTCAAATTTACTGTTCAGAATACTTTTTCTTATTGTAGCTTCAAATTATTCCATGTACATGTACTTATGCGAAATCTTTTACCATATAGCCCAAACCTAAATTAACTTTGATAAAATGTTTGTGTGTGTGTGTGTGTGTGTGTGTGTGT
>JAAAKQ030086436.1:3414-19312 GCA_010016005.3 Zanna intricata | reverse complement strand
TTTTTTTTTTTTGGAAATTCAAATAAACATAGTAACCGCTGTTTTAATTTATATAATATAAATTAAACACCAAAACACAGTTATGGAATCGATTTATTAAATTTCTAAAAATACTTTTGTGAACTACTCGCATCTTATGATTATAGAGAAATGATAATTATCTGCAACTAATGTTATAGTTATCATTTTTCATATGACCATAACATTACCAGTTGATGAGGCGAGTAGTTCGCGAAGGTACTTTTGGAAATTTAATAAATCGATTCCATAATTGTATCTTGATGTTCATTTAAACTATAATGGTATATATATATAATTGTGTTCATCGAATTAATGAACAAAAGTTAGGAATATTCAAAATTTTGTTGACGCAGAAGGTAAAAACGTGTAGTATGAACGGGTGGTTGTTTAATTAATTGTTTAATCTGTCTATAATAGCAATCAGGGTGATGACGTTAGCGGTTGAAGTTATTCATTCTTGACATGAAGGTGTAAAAACTGACACTGTAGCAAATAGCAAATGCTACAAGAGACTTCCTTGACGGGAATTTAATTAAAGTTTCGCTAATCGAACCTAAATTACATGCAATAAGTTTATCTATATAAACACAGCGCAAGCGCATCCCTTTTTACGTAATATTTTTATTTTTTTTATTTTAATGGCAGGAACCGTGTACAAATTGCATCGTGTCACTTTTTTCATCCTGGGATGAAAAAATATATTAGGTTATTTAATCGTACCTTTTTTAAAAGTAAAATTTCGTTTTTGTTTTGGAATTCATCGTTATAAAATAAAATTAATAGGACAGTGTACAAAATTGAAAGTAATCTAATCGCATGAACGTCTGTTACGCAATTTCCTGCTTTATGATGCAGAAACAAAGCGGAATTTGACTTTCTGTAATTTAAATATCTTATCCGGTCTATAAAGAATTTAAATTATTTTAAAAATTAAATTGGTATAATTTAGAAATTTTCATATCATAAATTAAGCCAAATAAGGGATAAAATTATGTATTATATTTTAATTTATTTATCATTTGGTAATATTTTCCTCATTGAATAAAAAAAAAAAACAAAAAAAAAACTAATAACTTTCTTTTACGATTTCACAGCAAAAACAGGGAATTATATAATTATAAAATTAAACTAATGGAAAATGTTTTAAAAATAGGCAAAATTTGTTTTTATTCAATGCAATATGTATTAATTTTGACAATTATTTACAATATTATTTGTAGGGGGATCCCTTACAAATAACATAAAAATGTCATTCCCTAAACATAACATAAAAAATTTTCAACAGATTTTAAATAATAGTAATTTTATTTTCCTTTTAATTAAATTTTTTCAATGTTACTACTCATTCCTAGATCCCGCCGTCTCATCCCACAAGTGTGCCTAAAACTACCAGTTTAAAACATATAATAGGTGAAAACTATGCAAGCAGATCGATTGAATACCTTTGTAAAATGCACAACTTCAAAATATCCAAAACTTAAAAACACAGTAGATAAAAATGTTAACATCAACCAAAGAATGTATAACATGTAACAACGAAACATGAAACGTAGAAAGATGACGTAAAACATAAAACGACGTATAATAATAACAAGATGTACAGTAAGGATGACAAGAAAATACATTAAATATTTATGAAATCGTTTAAGATGAGGTTATAGAAAAAATACTAAATAAAATTGATTCAAATATAGTTTTTCTCAATTATACCAAAAAAGTAGAACATATTTATTTTTACTCAAACTACAACGATCAAACTTTATTGTGTAATTTATTATGGTTATTAGAAAATCTGAAAAGGGGAACGATCTAAGTTCTTTATACCAGATCAAACAAACAAAATTATTTTAAACACATCAAATAAAACTGTCTGTACTGTAGATTTTATTTAAATAACAAACATAATAGTAATAAATACATCCATATCCATAATATTACATAAAGAAGAAAACGGTTTGTTTGTTTGAGATAAACAAAAAAAACTACTCGATCAATCGCAACCAAAGTTTTACCCAATGTGTCTTGGCATAACTGAGAATGTTTAGATATATTTCACCTCTAACAATCAAACGATCTGAGAATCTGCTTTCAAACTCTTAGGATACATTCCTATTATACCATGGAAGATTCTAAGAAATCGGTCTTTTTTTAGGACCTCATGGACCTAACTTCCTTGAAGGTTAAAGTATTAAAAATATTCATTATTTCTTCATCCCCAAGGAGAGTGAAGTTGTAAATTAAAGATATTCATTAAGGAAAAAATATATTAATTTTTTTACTACATTATCATATTTCTTCCTTCAGACAAAGAAATAAATTTTGAAATTTTCGTCGTCAAAGGTGTTCGTACTTTAGTTAACAAACGTATTATTATTCTGTATTTTGTAATTTAGCTTCTTTTTCAAGTTTCTATAAAGGCTGAATACTTAAATTGTTAATTATCAATGTTATTCTTAAATCCATGAGGATGATGAACAGTGCGGGGGGTCCAGGAAGCGGAGCCCTCTGGGTAGTCGGGAATGGCGACCGAAACCTGCTCTGCGGGTGTCCAAGTCGCCATCCCCTTGCAATACGGGAATGGTGAACGAAGCGAACTCTGCGTCCCTGGAGAAACCCCTTTGGCCCCGGGAGGCCCCGAAGAGCCCCTAAATTCATCCTGGGCTTAAAAATAAACATTTCTAGTAATAATAAATAAGATTTTAACTCTTTTCTACATTCTTTAAGTCACGTTCATTAAAAATAGGGAGAAAATAAATGAGTAATTGGGTAAAAATAATTAAAATTATCAGAAATTTTTTATGTGGTTAATATTACTGTATAATAAAACTGAAAACAATTCAATTCATTAAATTTAAATGAAAGCGATGATAAAGAGAAAAGTTGAAAGGGTTTGTAAGTTGAATGTTAGACATGAAATGAGAATATAGAAATAGTAGTGAAGAGATGCGTTCGTTGTCAGTCACACAATAAGGTAAATAAATGGAAAGGGTTTAAAAGTGGTAAGTGGGAAAAAGGGGGAAAGAGATAGGAAGGAAGAGAAAGAGGGTAAACTAAACGATAGCCAACAGGTGAGGGAGGTTTGCATCTCTATGCGGGAAATGTTTTGCTTTTAAATAACATAACGTCACGCCAACCGCAAAATACACCAACACCTACACACCCGTTTCATATAATAGTACACACGACAATATACAACATTACATTTCTGACATCAATCAAAAACCTTCATTAATCATTCACCACTGTCTTTAAACTGTCATATAGATATCGTATAACAGCATACAGTTACACTCAAGGCGAAAGAGCGACAGAGAAAAAATAGAAAACTTATCTTTTATATAAAACCACTATTAATAATAAAGTGGAATATTTTTTAATAATACGGTATATTACTGTAATTATTATTATTATCCTCATAAACACTCTAAGAAATCTTTTTTCTTGACATTCGTATTAAAAAAATGAACTTAACACCTCAAGTTTTTGGTCTACTTTTTAAGAATTCTAAAAAAAAAGAAACTCAAATGTAAACCAAGAAAAAAACACAAAAACTAATTATTAACATTTATTACAACTAATTTTTTTTTATCCTTATAACATTTATCTACTAATTATTAATATTTAGTTTCACTAAGAAAAAAATAATTTTACTTTCCGTTTTCTGCTTCTTTTTGCACCAACTTTTTTGTTACTACTAATCAGCTTTTGATTACTACTTTAACAAAATTTGTTACTACTTCTTTTTTTTCTGTTTTAGCCTTTGGAACTACTGTAAGGTTAATACCTTCAGAGGATGATATATATGAATGTGAATGAAATGTAGTCTTGTACAATCTCAAGTCGACCATTCCTGAGAAGTGTAGTTAATTGAAACCCAACCACCAAAGAATACCGGTATCCACGATCTAGTATTTAAATCCTTATAAAAGTAACTGGAAACATTATAACGTTTAATAGGATTTGAACCTTAGAACTCTCGATTTCGAAATCAGTTGATTTGGGATGTCGTGTTAATCGCTAGACCAGCCCAGTGGGCAACATTTGTTACTACTAATTTTTCTTTTTTTCGGAAATATTATCAATGATAACCTTAATTCTAACCGAGGTAATTCAAAAATAAACTCTGTCACACTGGCAGATATTGTTAACTGTAATTTTATGAATAGTGTTTATTATTGCATGCTACTTAACTTTTTAAGCTTTGAGGTATGTAAAGATAAAGAAAATTAGTAACAACATAAATAATTGAATTGTATATATATTTATTTTTTTAATAATTGGGATATTACTAAGGAAAAAAAAAATATTTTTTTAATTTTGAAATAAAAAAGAAAAATAAAATTAAGAAAAAGAATAGGAAATTAAAATTATATATTAAAAATAAATCATAATAATTACGTTGCAAAACTTTTTTTCTTAAGTGATAATAATATGAGATTTTCATTACTTTCTCAGAAAAGAGATAATACCCAGGCAATAGATTTTAGTTTTCTTTTTTTCCCAGAAAGTCTTAATTGGAATAAACGATAGAGTACGGAAATGGTAAAATTTCACTTTTTAGTTCATGGAATAAATTATAATTCAAATACTATCAGCAAAAGACAGCACCTAACGGAAAAAAAATATTATTAACCTTTTAACCTCTTATTATTTTTCAGGTGAACGTTATTATATTTTTTTATTTAGCACGTAATTAAACAATTACCTAAAAACATTCCATCATTAATAGCAATAAAAAATTTTAACGCAAAATTAATTTGTAAGTACTTTTACATTCCATAAGCCTCTTTTATTTGATAATAGCTTTTTATGAAAAAAAAAGAAGAAAAACCTTAATGAAAAAAATCAAAAAGTTTTCTCTTTCCTTTAAGTATCTAAGTGAACGATTACCAAAGTCTTTAGCTTTGTGGAACATCAATAATGATAATAATAATAATTGTCCTTTCTACCGCGGACAAAGAACAAACCGTCTTTTGAAAAGGCTGAAACAAGAAGAAGTAGAAGACGAAAAGTAAAGTAATTTTCTTTCTGAAACTAATATAAAGCTAAAAATTTAATTTATATTTTAAAAGAAGAAGAAAATTCATTAAAAAATCAACTTAGGTACTATTAAAAACAAGTTATACTAGTTTTTAATACAATAACCATATACCTTATTCTAATAAAAACAAAGAATCTTATTTTACTATAAATAATTTCAGAATACCAAACAAGGAAATAAAAATATTTAAAAAATTTCGAATGAAAATAGAATTGATTTTTAGAGGATAGATATTGCAAAAGTAATGTTATGCTCGTTAAATAAATTAACTATTGATACCAGTCGATTTATTAAATAACTTTAAACTTTACATTAAAGTGCACATTCACATTGAATTCTACGTTAGCGTATTACAAACTTTTTTACTTTACAAATAAAACGAAAAACTAAATAATTAATAAGCTAAATAAATATTATCGGATATTTTACACCTTAAAAGACTTATTACTTTATTAAAATATTTGCAGAAAATATCTTTTACTAATCAATTAGGGGAAAAGATCCTAATTAATTAATAAGTATTTAATTTATGGGTAAATAAAGAAAAATACTCTAAATGGTATTTGTTGTTAAGCAAAAACGGCAAAATCATTTGTTACGAAAATTAACAGAATTATCTTTGCCAACCCTTATGGGAAAATTTGGTAAATAATTTTTATATCATATACAAACAAAAACGTGAAAGCTGTCTTCACAAAGAAATCGTTATTGGCGTTTTTCTGAATTACAATATTGTTTTAATAAACAAATCATTAAAAAAAACGGAATTGAAGTAAAAAAATTTTTATTATCTTTCAACACACATTGTACAAAATAATGTTTGGTTCTTCATAATATATATATATATTATTTATTAGTATATTTACTTATATGAGTATATTACTTATATTAGTATATTTACTTATGTGAGGAAGCATTTTCGTAAATGATTTAAAGAAAAAATTTTTTTTTTAAATTACATTTTTAAATAATTTTTTGTGAATTGTATTCTTACAATGTAAATATATCTAAAAATTACAAGTAACAAAGATTTAAAATAGATGAAACAAAACAATATTTTATTTTATTGGGCTGCCTTTGCGTTTTAACGAATGATATAAAAAATTAATAACAGTAGAGTCAGTTTTAATTTTAAAAAATATTTTTGAAAATAAAAATAAATATTCCAACCCTTATTGGCGAAATAATAATCGTTGTATTTATTGCCAAATATTAAATAAGTGAATAAAGTTGAATTGACTTTAGAGAAATAAATTTTTCAATAATATAATATTTGCTTTTTTTATGCCCGGTTTCTCTCCTAACAAGAAAAATAATTTTTTTTTTAATCTCCGGAACCACCGTTAAGATATATCTTCAGAGGATGAGATGAATGAATTGTAGTGTGTGTGAAAAATGCCATGCCTGACCGGGATTCGTACCCGAGACCTCTGGATGAAAGACCGAGACGCTATCACACGAGACATGAAGGCCGGCAAAAAAAAAGAATTAATTTTGTATAAAGGTTGAGGATTGAGTGATTCCAGTCACTCCGAAGTAATTCGGGTAAATAAGACCAACTCAAAGAAATTAAAATTTAGAGGATATCGCGATCCGCCAATATTTTATAAAGACAGTATTACGTTTATAATCAGGTTAAATAGATTTTTAAAAACTTATAAAACCAATAAATTTGTTTTATGGTATGAAACCATAAAACCGTATGGTTGGTTCCATGATTCAAGATAGTTGAATCCAGCTAAGAAAAATAAAATTTTTCAGTAAAGTGATTTTAAAACTGCATTTTCTTTATGGTAAAAGACACAGATACTGGCTGTTAAATCAATCTTTATTATTCCAACGGTAAATGATGTGACATTAACAACGTATGACTGACGTTGTTCAGTATAATATGGTTAAAAGTATCACCTATAATATTAAAAGGCGATACAAGACTAGAAACATCCTAGGATTTATAAATACCATTACTAATACAATTCTTTTGAAAAAAAATTAAAATATTCCAATTTACATTTAGAAAAAAAAAGAAAAAGCTGACAAAACATCTGATATACTCTGTTGGAAATAGTTCTTTATTCTTATTTGGTGACAATTAAAAATTCTATATGAAAATTTAAAAAAAATTAAACATTTTAAAATTTGATCGGCTCCCTCACCCCTAATGTTGCCACACATATTTTATGGGCCAACATTATTTTAATAAACAATATTATTTGGGCCATTGGCTCTACTACGCCTAGGAAGACAAAAAACTTCGATTAAAATATATGCACTAAATAAAGATAGCTTTAGTCGATTTTTAGAGAGAAAGAGAATTTTGAGACAATGTTTTTTTAGATGATAAGATAAAAATGTATGCATGTACTTTTTAGCAAGCATCCCTTTTTTTCTTGAAGCATACAAGTAAAGCTATGATGCCAAAAAAGAAATAATAATACTTTTAAAAAAAAGTCAAATTTAAATATAAAAAATATATATTCCTAAATAATAAATAAATAAAATTACAAATATAAACATTTAATTTTACACGAAGTAAATAATTATTTAAACTTTAAATTTATTTAGGTTTAAATGTGTTTTTACTCTTTGTTTTGTTGTATTAATTTAGTTTAAAAGGCTAAGAGAATTACAGTACTTACTAAAGGGTAAGAATAAACTACTAAGTTTAGTTAGCAGAATATATTTCATTATGTTTCAAACTTTGTTTAAGACAAAGATTTGTTGTTAGTAATAACAATGTAACAGTGAAAACCTTGTTGAGATAAGAGAAGGAGATTTGAAGAGAGAAGGAAGAATTAACGAAGAAGCTAGTCTTAAGACGATAAAGAAGACATCTTCTGAGATAAATAATGATGTAACGGAATTTTGGAAATAATAGTGTCTGTATCAGTCACATCGTTGTAACAGAGAATAGGGCTGTCCTCCTTTTTGTAATAGGTAAACGATTTATTTCTTCTTTTTTAAAGAGAAAAATCTATACTTGAAATTTTTGTTCTCATGCAATGAAAATAAAGAAAATATAAACAATATTTTATTTGCAACAGCAAAACAAAAAGATAATACTTTTTATTAAAGTATCATACTTAATTGAATTACAGCACTAAACTTAAATCGTAATAGTAATATTTTTCATATAAACCTCATTAAACAATTAAAACCGTTGCGTGGATATAGACAACCATAATTTCAATTTTAATCTATCCTTCTGAAACTACAGGTTTCTAAATAAAGATTAAAATAAAATTTACTAGTGGTACTAATCAGAAATCAAAAAAAAAAACAAAACAAGGAGAAATCTTTGTAGAATTAGCAAACACAACACGATTAAACATTTCAGCAGATGTGAAACACTAAACTCAATTAACTAACCAAATTAGTAGTGTTTACAATGTTTATTGTACTATAAGATAAAAGAAAACAAAATCAATGGTTAATCAAAAGAATTTCACATTAAATCGTTATCAAATGGTTTTAATAAGGAAATTTAAAACATAATTAATTCACAACTAAAAAAAAAAAAATGAATAAATAATAATAAAACTTTAATAAAAGTTGAATAATGTGATGAAATATAAAATATAATACGTAAAAAATTTTTTTATACGGAAGGATGGTAAAAAAAAAAAAGAAGGTAATAAAGGACAGACGCAAGATGAAAAATTAGGAAAGATATGAATGTTGTAAAAGAAAAATGGTTGAGAAAAAAAAGATCCTTTAAAAGCACATGTCATGTATAAAACGTGCATATATATAAAACGCAGCATGTTCTTACACTACGCGCATATTCATAAGCACAAATATACAACTTATACATGAGTAGAAAGTTTACTAAAGCATTCCCGCAAAAAAAAAAAAAAAAAATATGAAATACATTTACGAGTATACATATGTAAATACATCGTTTAGAAAAGAAATTATTATATTTTTCTAAGAACTTTCTTTATTAATAATATAGAAAAATTAACGTTTTTAATTGAACTAAAACTTTTTATCCGAAATATGTAACTTTTTTAAAAGTTCTCTAAATAAAATCACATTTTTATTTAAATTCTCAGTATTGGCATTAGAATAAGTTCTACAATCATAAAAAATCTTAAGAAAATTTCTTTAGCTAGAACGAAATAAAAATCCTCTTCTTATGTGATATTCTATATGATAATTTACACAATGAATTCCATACCTAAAAATTTATCAATATTGTTAAACACTTACCTACAAATTAGGCATATTTAATGCAGTGTCATCTTAAAAATTAAATTTGCATTAAATAAATTTAAATTATAACATAATTAATTATTAACAATAAATCTGACTGTAAACAGATTTCGTTGCTTCAATCCGGCCGGGAGAACCAAAAAATATGTAAAATTGTAGAAATTTGTAGATAGACGTTGTATAAATGCACGGAGGACCAATATGTATATATTATGTATAATAAGTAGCTGATGTGGTGTAGTCACACACTGACAAAAAAATAATAAAAACAAAATATTAAGAACAATTATTACCTGAATATATACAGCATAATGCTAGGGTAAGTAGATTCACTACTGAACTACGGAATGTTTGTAACATACCGTTTAAAAACAAAAGAAAGTGGTAGAATAACATTTTGCTTTACGTTATTGTGCCCGTAAAGCAAAATGTACGTCGCATACAAAGGATCTTAAATATAGTTTTATCAATCAAAATCAACATTTATGACAGTAATAATGTTTAATAAATAGCTGATAATCCTTCTGGTGAATGATGTGAAGATACCGCTTAATATCAATTGAATTTATGGGGCGTACCATAGTCGTATGCAGCAATGTATTTCGTTCAATGGAAAAAAAAATCACATTGGATAAAAAATTCATTATTACGCCTCATTTTTTACTTTCCCGTTTAGCGTTACAGCAGAGCTGTAGCCTTAGAAGGGAAATTATTGCAATCGTTCCAATTTGGGCATATGCGGTTTTCATTGTATCTTGACCTAAGGAGCCCAAAAAGCAGTTGGAAAACTGCAGGACTGATTTCGGCTAATCTTAGTCAGATTGGGGCACTGATACCATTAAATTTTCAACTTAAGAGGTCAAGGGGACAAGACTGGGGTGAGGCTGTACAGCAAGGTCACCCTCAGTATCTTGAGATTTCGTGTAATCAAAGTCTTATTTTTCTTAGGCAAATTTGTTAAACAATTAAAAAATATCTGAAAAAAAGATCAAAATGTAAACAAAGTGCAAAATCGCACCACCACCAGAAAAAAAAATTATCAAAATAAACTAGCGTCTCACTGGGTATACTAAGTAAATACTACCTCCACTTATTACAAGGAGCGTAATGTAGCCATGACGTACAGCTACTGTAGTCATCTGCTACGTTGTGATATCACAGATGAGCGGTAGAATTAATTAAATGAATAATATTTAAACCGTAAAAAAGTATTTAAAGTGGCCGCTAGTACAGTCATACCCGCACGAATGAAATACAGTATGCGCGCGCGCGCGCTTTAGATATCATTGAGTTAAATAAACAAAAGTATTATATTTAAATAAAATGATAAATATTTAAAATTAAGTTGTATATGCAAGCTGTGAATCAGAAAAAGCCGCGTGATGGAAAAACCTACAACTCTATTGTTAGCTTTTATAAGTAAGGCTGGCATTGAATATTTTTGTTATCCTTAAAAATGATTGTGCTGTTTTCAGTTTTAATGAAAGCAGTATATTATGATATTATGACCATAACAGCATGTTATGATGTTACTTATGATTCATGTTAATTCATCTACAATCTATTGTAATAATATACATATTTTTAGATAAACAAAGATGCATAGAAATAAAAAAAAAGTATTATATTATATATTAATATAATTTAACCGGAGTACATAAATAGGTAGATAAACAATTTAATTTAACAGTCAAACTTTAAACCACTATAAATCAATTTATGAACGACAAATTTATAGAATTTTGCCTAGTATCGTTAATCATCATAAATTCACGTAAAGTGTAAGAGAGATTCAAACTATTCAGTCTGAAATAATTAAATTTTCATTAAAACTAATCACATCATGATCAGAATACTTCATTGTAAAACAGTATCGTAAGTTAATTTATGTTTTTTAATAAGATAATATTGATTATATAGTATAAGGAATTATTATTTATTATGTAAATTTTGATAATAAATTAATTTAGGGTATACAACACAGATGAAAAACTATTTTTTTAAAAATATATTTAATATTAAATAACAAAAAAATAAGTAGCCATTATCGCTTCATGACAAGTGTTATTATTTATTTGATTTTAGAGTATAAGTTTAAGAATCCATGAATGATAAAAAATGTTATATAAGCAATTTAATTTTTCTATATTAAAAGGGATCGAAAAGGTTTCAAAGCAATTTCCAATATGTATCTTAGCAAAACTCATTCTATACTTTCACTTTGTTTAGGATTTTGTAGTAAAATGTAATACGGTAGGCACAAATCACTAGTAACATTCTTCATAGAATGGATACGATATAAGGCAATTTAAAAGCAATCGCTGCCTATATACGCTGATATTAAAAAAAAAAAATTAATGAATTCAAATCTTACTAATACTGTACCCATAATGTATGTTTGAAGAATGCTAGTGGATTTTAATCACAATATTTTTTTGTTAAAGTAGTTCAAATCGTTAGATACTACATGACAGTCAAAACATTTAGAGACAGAACGAGATTTTTTACAAAGATGTACAATTTATGGTGACTTCAATCCTACCATAATTCTCCCTTTCTAGTTCTTGTGCAACCTAACAGCAATCCTTCCGTATTACAATAAGTATACTATATATGCAATGCACACAAAGGAAAATAGACTAACCGCCATTTTGCTTACATTATGGTATTATATAGATCAGTTTTCTTTCTTTTACATTATAAATATTCAGATGTGTTTTTCTTATCTAAATATTTTTATATGTTTAAAAATCAATGAAATGAAATGATATGATTTTGTAAATGTACCTGTATCTTTAATGTTAGTATTGTTATGCTATTTAAAAATAAATTATTTTTAAATAATTCTATATTTCATATAAAAATCTGCCTATAAGTTCTAACAAATACCAGTAAAATATAAATTATTCAAATTGGGACCGAAAAATATTCTAATTTTCAATTTTTTTTTCGATATTTTGAATAGTGATTATTAAAAAAACAAAGAATAATAATAAATTCATTTTTCTTACAATATACGGACGCAATACAAATAAATAGGATTAAAAAAATAAATTTAATATTAAAGAGAAAAAAATATATGTTGCTGTGTATAAGCTTAATGAGGTTTTACTACAACTTATTTGTGGTAAAGAATTTTAAAAAGTACTGTTTAGGACACTTCCAAAAATTATTTTAAAGAGAGGTAAAACTATTCATTTAAATCAAACTATTAAAAGAATTATTATTTTTATAAATATACTCTAAATTTTTACCGCAGTTTATAATTTCTTATATTAATACAAGTAGTGATATTTGATTAAATATTCAGGTTGTTAGTTAATTGATGTAAATGGAATCTCTAATCAGGTAAAAGTTTAGGCATGTTTAGGTCCGTTGTGATTGTGGCATTTCTCTATGA
Source organism: Zanna intricata (assembly GCA_010016005.3). NCBI lineage: Eukaryota > Metazoa > Arthropoda > Insecta > Hemiptera > Fulgoridae > Zanna > Zanna intricata. Next base: position 6,635 of record JAAAKQ030086436.1, on the reverse strand, counting down.
TTAAACGGAATCATTCTTTTACATAAATTTATTTAAAAGATTTGAAAAAAGATAATCCTTGTCTAAAAATAGGAATCCTTTTGCATCAATTTTTTTACTACTATCTCAAATCTAACTTACTCATTATAATTTTGAATAAAGTAATTTATCGAAAATTATAAATTACCAATTATCTGTTAATATTTAAACCTTCATTATGTATATTCAGAGTTCAATTATTTGATTGTATTTTCTCAGTTAAAGAAACGACGGTTTTTCTACGGATTTGTAAATTAATCATACTAAAAAAAAGCAGACCTACAAAGTTGTAGGATTTTCCCGTCACGCGGTTTGCTGCACTAGAGTTCTTTGTGGTGGCAGGGTAACCCCTGTCATTAGGTATAGTGCCCCAATAGTACCCTCATGACAAATTATACCCACTTAGTCACTAGTTTAAAGCATTTTTTTGGGATGGTATTTTGAAAAAGTTTTTTTTTGCAAATATTATTTTTTAATTGTTAACAAATGTACCTAAGGAAAATAAGATCTTAAATTAGGCAAAATTTCGAAATTCTGAGGGTGATCTTCCTCTACAGCTTCACCTGTCTTGACCTTTTAAGTTAAATATTTAACGGCATCAACGACCCGTATACAGAAGTAATCAGACTAACCTTGGTCAAAATCGGTCCAGTAGTTCTGGAGATGTAAGGTATGAGATACAAATCACACACACGTACGAACATCCGGAAAATTTCCATCTGAATTTTGGGTTCCTTAGGTGTCAAAACTTCAAGATGCGGTGAAAACCGTTTATTCTCAAACTGTCTATTTGAAATTGTGCTAGTGAAAATTGTAAAAAAAAAAATTGAGCTAAGCAAGTTAGAAGTGTGGTCTTTAGCAGAAAATAGCAAGATTTCTTTTTAAATTCATAAAAATTCTTACTTGATATTTTGGTGCCTCTTTTTCCTAGTAAAATTTAAATATTGTAAGTTAAAAAGAATATTTGCATAACATACATGACATAATAAAAAAATAAAATTTAAAATTTTCAATTTTGAAATTGAAAATTTATGCGCAATAATTTTTCTTATGCACAATAACTACAAAAAAAAAAAAAAAAGAATAGAATATATTATTCTGCACAAGAATAACAGATAATTAATGTTCTATAACCAGTCACTAGGTAGGTGGTCCATAGTCCTTTTACACTATAGATTCACTATTTCTATTAATAGACAATAGTAACGTAATTTAATTATTATTATCCTTATGCGTTAGTGGTTAGAATACAAGTAATTTGCGGTTGAAATCGCAGAACTACATCTATAAAAACTTCCAAGATAAATTAAGAAAAAAAAAAGAAAGACATAATGAAACTATTTCAAGTAAACCTTTTAACTGCCAAATATATAATTTATAAACCATCATATTTTTATTTTATTTTTAAAGCAATTTGTGGGGAAAGAAAACGATGCAACGCTAAAATAGAATAATTTTTCAAAATGAGTAATAATTATTAATTTATAGCTACACAATTGGAAGATTTTCAAAATCAAACAGAAACTTATTTTAAAAAAATGCCTGTTATTTAAATCAAAATTGTGAACTATTTTCCTTTTTTTTTTTTTTACAAACCGTCTTTAAATTAAAATTTTTCTATATTTCTAATTTTCTTTTAGGTTATTACAAATTGTCGGTGGATGTAGTGAAGCGGAATATATCCACTGATATTTACTTGAAAATTAAATAGGCTGGTTTATATTTAGATTGAAGTATGTAGCAACAATCTTTAGAAGACTTTAGATACGACATCAATCCCAAGTAAATTCATGTAGATATAAAAAACCAAGTGGACCGCCACCGAATACCCAAGGCTAAGAAGGAATCGAAGAATTGAGAAATTTTAACCAAAATTAAAAAATTAATTTTTCATAGATTATCATTTGTTGAAGTTCTGTTTATTAAAAGAAACTGCAAAAGTACTGGTAAGGACTCTCATAAATTTTATTTAAATTAGAACTAAAAGTTTTTAAGATTTAAAGAAATTTATTACTATAAAATTCTACAAAAAACAGCACAATATTTTCCATTTAATTCTATCTCTAGAATAGTATAACTGTTGTTTTACAATGAAAAAGAGATACAAAAATTGTTTTAAAATATTTCTTCGAGTATTTCTTATAGCTGTGATGTGGATACAGCACTTGAGATATCCAAAGTATAAGTCAAAGTTGCTTTCTCTGATAATACTGATGTTAACTATAAAAATACTCTACTTGGCCGGAAGATAACGCTTTTACTTGTAAAGGCTCAATGTTAGCAAGTTTCATTGAGCTTATCATGTTGCTACGAAAACCTAGCATAAGATAATGTTAATTTTGATAATTTCTGTATAATTTTCAGGAATGATTTGTCAGATCGCCTTCAAAGTTACATTATAATACTTAACTAAGTATTCTTGAAATAATTAAGTATTTATTCAAAATTCATTTACAAACAAAATACAAATGAAAATATTCGTTGTTTTGGTTAAATTTTTTTTATTAATTTCAGGTATAGAAGTGCATTCATCCTCTGATGTAATACTTAACTGTGGTTCAGGAGAGGTTAAAAAAAAAAAAAAAAAAAAAAGTTATAGAAGTGCAGCAATACATAAGAATAAGCTGTTGTCACAGACCTTTCAAGGTATATAAGTATCTTAAAAATTGATTCAACGTTGTACACTAAATATATAACAGTAAAGTGTTAAAGACTTGGGAAATGAACAAAGTTAAAAATGTTCAGCTAGCTTAATCAGTTTTGCAGACAGTATAATTCTGACAGAAACAAGTTGAATTTTAACGTGAAAACTAAAGCAATTCTAGTGAAGACAAAGCAGATTAGATATCATTCATTCAGTAGACTAGAAATATAGTATAGTTTTGTGTGACGACTACTGTACAACACGTTGTCACGTTTCAGAATTACAATTTATTAGTAGTCATATCATACTTTAAGAGAGTAAGACAAAGTTGGTTATGACTAAAGTTGACTTTATTTTTAATAAAAAAAAATCAATTGTGATATTTTATTAAAAGATTAATTAATTAATATTTGACTAAAAATTAAAATTTAAGCTCTAAGTTAATAAATATGTTGTGAATAGGGATGATTTAAAAAAAAATGTTTTACTCTGTTTTCGAAGGAGAGAGTCAATCTTTGGTTGACCCTCTCTCATGTGTTTAACATATATACTTATGTAT
>JAAAKQ030086403.1:0-14864 GCA_010016005.3 Zanna intricata | reverse complement strand
TTGTACAAGACTACACTTCATTCACATCATCCTCATTCATCCTCTGAAGTAATATCTTAACGGTAGTTCCGGAGGCTGAACCGATAAAAGAGAAACTAACCTGAAGATTTTTTTTTTTGATTCACCTTTAAATTAGAAATATTTAAAGAATAATAATATGGATTTAAATTATGAAGATGTGTTAAGTATTAAACTATATGTAAATTTCAGGAAAGTTCAATAATAATATAGTCAGCATATGTTTTTTATTTTTGCAGGGAAAAATGTGTGAATAATGAAGTTATTACAAATATATGTGTATAAAAAGTATAATATCGTATGAATTAAATTTATTATTTCGTGTTTCGAACTTTAATTTCAAGTATTGATTGATAAAAATGAAAATTTTAGCGTTAATTTTTTTTCAGTTGAAAAACTATCGTTGTTATTTAGATATTTTTTAAAATAGAGTAAACAAAAAATAACTTGACATTTTTAATACATACAGAATACATTTCTAAACTTCTGTGTATTATCTTCTAAACTTCCTATGGATTATTTTAAATAATAGGCTGTATGGATATCGATTATCCATCTTTTGAAGAGACCTATTTCTTGTTATAGCAACAGTGATACCTATAACAAAAGAAAGCGGTGAAAAATGAAGTAGTCCTTTTGTATAGCGTGAAATGTACGTATAAAAAGTAGGCTATTATATAAATTCTCATTTAATGATCATCTTAGCCTAATACTTAGATATTCTATCATATTTTTTTTGTACCATCGTTTATCACGATCGTTTGATCATACTACTTATCATATTTTGAAAAATGAAACTGTTTCAGTGGTATGAGACACGCTATGTTCTATGATCAGCTGACTACAAGCTCTTGAACTTGAATTTGGCCCGGTGCTAAAACTGGAATGAGTTCTTAAAACTTGTGCGAGAGAAATAAACGGGCGTTTGAGACAGGTCTTTAATCTTTCCCGCCTCATTATTTTTACTTTTTCTTTCGTGTTCTTCTATTTCTTCACTTTATATCTTGAAAAAAAAAAAATATGTGGTTCAATTAAATTCCTTGATTAATCTTTTGACATTAAATTGAAATTAATGTGTAAATAAGAAAGAAGCAGATGAGTGATTTTTATTTTTTATCGTTTATATTATCTTGCGATTGGCATGAGTTAACGCCCAATTTCAGCATTGGTAAAGATTAATCGGTGAATCGATCGGCGAAACATTAATCTTGCCTAGGCAAGATTCTAGAATCAACCCATGAATTAAATGATTGATAAGTCAATTTTATACCTATTTATAAAGTGTTTTTTAAGATATGTTTTGATTGTTGACTTTTATTAAGGTATATTTTATTGAACGTACTGCAATTGCTTTTAGATTTTTTTTCTTTGTAACTTTTTATAGATAATTATTTTCAGAATAAAATTAACAAACTTAATTTTTCATCAATATATTTCTTATAAGTTTTTTAATAAGTTTTTAAATTGAATTTTTTAAAAAAACAAAGGGGAAAAACTTAAATTTTTATAAGATAATTTAAGTAAATTTTAATTTTTTAATTAGTTTTTTAATGAAATTTTAGTATTTTTTCTTCTTTTTTTTTTTACTAAATATGAAGTCAAAATAAATTTGATAATCTGTTGTTGTTTATGGGAAGAGTTATTAATTTAGTTATAACGAGTATATTATTAATTATTCATAATAATTCTCACTTTTCTCTTTTTTCTCTTGTTTTAACTTCCGGAACTATCGTAAGGTATTACTTCAGAGGATGAATGAGGTTGATATGTATGAATGTGAATGAAGTGTAGTGTTGTACAATCTCAGATCGACCACTCCTGAGATGTGTGGTTAATTGAAACCCAACCACCAAAGAACACCTGTATCCACGATCTAGTATTCAAATCCGTATAAGAGTAACTAACTACCTTTACTAGCCCACCTAGTCTAGTGGTTAAAGCAATATCGCAAATCAGCTGATATCGAAGTTAAGAGTTCTAAGTTCAAGTCCTAGTAAAGGTATTCACTTTTATACGAATTTGAATACTAGATCATGGATACCTTTGTTCTTTGGTGGTTGGGTTTCAGTTAACCACACTTCCAGGAATGGTAGACCTAAGGTTGTACAAGACTACACTTTATTCTCATTCATACATGTCATCTTCATTCATACATTGATGTAATACCTTACTGTAGTTCCGGAAGAATCACGAAATAATTTAAAAGATTAATTAAAACAGTCATATTAACTGGATTATTAACAGTCACGTTACATTCATTTGCTGTAAAATACTTTATGCAACAACCATGATGAAATCGGTATATTAAATGAAATGAATTCTTTAAATAACAATATTAAATTTACCATAACTCAGGAAATGAATATTATAGATTTTCTAGACGTAAAAATTAGTAAATATTATAAAAATAATAAATTCAACATTGACATTTTTCGGAAACCCACCAAGAAAATATAACCAAAAGATGGCCGCTTTTAATAATTTGATATATAGAGCATTAAAATATGATAATATAAAATGAAAAACCGAAATAAATAATATTAAATACATCGCTGCAGCAAAAGGATATAACAAAAACTTAATAGATAAATTACTTAATAAAATAAAATACAAAATTTACTTAAAAAATAACATGAAATTAAATAACTATTATTAAAATAATAATTAAATTATTATTTAATTAAATTAAATAATAATAACGATAATATTTATGCTAAAATCGCGTATAACATAAATTACAGAAATTTTAACAAAATATTTGGTATAAAAACTGCGTACGTAACTAATAATAAAATAATGAAACACATAAACAATATACATCCATCCAAAATAAACAACTGTAATAAAATAAATTTGAATGGACAAGGCTTATACATCTTAAAATTCGCGGATTGCGAATTAAAATACATTGGAAAAACCAATCGTAAGTAAAGTATTAGAATACAAGAGCATGTAAATTGCATAAAAAAAGGTTATACAGAAAAATCTAATTTTGCAAAACATATTATAAAAAACAACCACAATAATAACCTAGAAAATTTAATGATATACTCGATTATTCAAATATGCATATTACGAATAATTTAGAAAAGTACCATATATAATTTAATAATGATGAATTGATAAACGAGCAGATAGGATTTGATAATGATATATAATACAAACAGGTACTAAATCATAAATGTAGAGGGAGTAACCATACCGTTCCAATTAAAATTTATCATAACAGTGAAAACATTTACAATGACAGGACGTAGGTCGACAAGATTTTAAACTTATGACGACCACCGTTATATTACTAAAAAATATTTACGCGAGTTTTATTTATTTATTTATTTATTTTTTTTATTAAAAAAATTTTGATGTTAAGTTCCTGAGGATAGAAAATAATTTTCTGAAACCGCTAGAACGTAATATAAAATTGTTGGCAAGTGGATTTGAGTATTTATCATTAAAAAATAAAATTATTGATCAATCTTTTCAGATGAAATTACAGTAATTAAAATAATTAGAAAACATTTAGGCCAATCATAATGCGTAATTAAATTGAGAAATTAAATCTATTTACTGTATTCACGTAATATTCCAAAATCAATCGAAAAATATTGGTTTTTCTTTATTACTCATTAAGGATATAAACATGCATTTACAGAGCAGCATGTCTCTATTAACTGTAATAAGGAGAGAAATCTCATGCATACACAAGCACGTACGTGCGATCACAAGCATACATAAATTTTTAAACCAGCGGTAGCAAGAGGTCATTAACGTATGCTTCCTTATCCCTGTGTAACATATGCACATTTAGAACTTTTCTCACTTTGTTATCTTAAAGCAAAGACTGTTGGATTCTACTGAAATCTTCTGGCCAATTGCCATTTGCAGAAACAGTTCTATTTAAAAAAAAAAAAAGAAGAAGAAGAAAAAGGGAAAAAGGAATGAACTTAATTCTGCAACAGAATGTTTGACAAATAAGTTGTTATTATAGAATAATAAAACAGGTGTTCACACTGATCATCCGAAACATTTTTAAGCATTCAATTAAACTTACTTGTGGGAAGTAATACAATTTTATTAAACTTTTTTTAACAAATGGATAATGAATTATAACATAATAATGATGATAACATTTATTTCTGTTAAATTATATTTTGTTTATAACTCAAATAATATTTTGATGCCAATAAATATCAAGTAAATAACGACCAACTAGTTTTTTTCACATTTATAAATAATAAAATAAGATGATTTAATAAACGTACTCATAATAAAAACGGTATCTAATGGTATTACGTATAAAATCCTTTGATTAGCGTATTTATAATTCCTTTTTTATCATATCAACCGAAACCTTTGGCTTGATATTTATCTATTAATATGTACAATATATGTTTTTATTAATCTCACGACAAGGCTTACTTAATATTTTAAATATTTCTATTTATTGATGTGTTAAGCGTAATATTTTAGGGAAAGTCACATCTCAGGGGGAAAAAAACGAAGGGAATGATTGATTAATTTTATTTACCTCTTGAAAAGTATGCGGTAACGAGTCGTGGCTAAATCCAATTAATTAATCACGTTGAAAAATGAAACCACTATAAAAACTTGTAAAGTGATAGTATATATGTTTTTATTAACGAAATAAAAATTACGTTTAATAAATGGTATATTTATAGAACAAATAAAAATATAATAAAATAAAAATTTAAATAAAAATATTAAATATTAAAATGTCATTTTAATTTTTTTCCGCACATATTTATTTTTTCATCGGCACTTGTTTGATATATTCTTCATTCCTTTCCATTTTCAAGAAATCTTTTAATTTCACTATACTTGTTACGTTATAAATTTTTTTAATTACCTGTATTCATGTTATGATTAATTTTTTCTTCCTGCCTTCTTCTACTAAAATCATTATCACAGAACGTCTTAGTATTTGACTAATCAAACTTGATATTCGTTTTATTAGATTCTTCCAAAAGTTTTTATTTTTTTTAAGTCGATTTTAAAATATTATTTCCTACTTTTTTTTTCCCCACCTAGTTTTTACAATTGTTTTATAAAACTACATTTCAAAGGCATCTCTATCTCTAAACAACAGAAACACATTTCAAACATATTTTCTTAGTTTAGCTTTTAAAATGAAACTATTTAAATTATTTACTTGTAATTACGAACAACATAAAAAAAAAAAAAAAAAAAATAGAAATAAGTATCATTTAAAAGTAAAATAGTCCAAAATTTTATTTTTTTCTCTGTTCAATAAATTAGCTAAGCTCTACTATTTTTACGGACACACTGAGATAGAAGTTCAATTTTATATTTAAGAATTAAAAACATTTTCCTTTTTATATAAATTTGAATCTTTCAATCACTAAAATTAAAATTTTCATTATAATTGAACAGTTTTAAAGAAGTGATTATATTTTGTAATCAAACATCCTTTTTCTAATAAAAAAAACTACCAGTTCCTTTTACTTACCCATAGTCTTTCACCGATTTTAGAGATTAAAAAAAACGAAAAAAAAGTATTATTTTTTATTTCATACTGCATATTCTTTTAACTAGTTAAAATTTTAAGTTTTCTATGATTTTGTTTTGTAATTATAAGACTTAAAAGGAATAAATGTTTCCAAAGAAACACAAACACACCTGAGTCCTAAGTCTTGCTAATAATTAAAAAAGAAATACTGACAAACAATATAAAGAGACATTATCAAAGAATGTTAAAAAAATTCCTGGACTTTTAAGTTTATGTATTAATTTAAATAAAATATCAAGAATGTTTTTTTTTTTTCAATTTTTTTTATATTCAGCAATAACGCTTATTTCCTATTCGGATTCCTAAAGCAAGGTTTCTCAGGTTAAGAAAAAAAATACATACAGGTTGAATTTAGAACTCAGTTCTGAAGCTCTCAGTTCAGAAGCAGGTTTAAATTAAAAATTTCAAAGCTAAATTTAGCAAAACTGGTACTTGTACTTTTAATTAATTATAACTGATTAATTTTTATACATAATACTAAAGGTTTGCTTATACTTTTTACACGAAAAACTACTGAAAAATTTAATGATATTGTATTTATTGTAATTTAAAGCTATTACATTTTACCCTACTAAAGGGCATTTGTGTGTGTATCACTTAGCAGCGGAAAATCCCGATTCGTTAGTACATGTCTCTTGATGGTCAGGTGTATACTTGTTATGTTGTTATATATCGATATTTTGCATGTATATCTCACTACTTTTTACTACCTTCTACGAATAATATATTATTACTTGCTTTTACGAAGTAAAGGAAGTATTGTCATTGTGAAAAATTTCAGGTTTCAACGGAAATATCCATTTTGACCATTCCTAATTCCATTTTGGCTAGTTTAAGCGTGACGTATGTAGTTATGTACGCACATATGTATCTCACAAAACTTAAAAACGATTAGTCTTAAAATGTTAGAATTTTTTATTTAGGATTTCTGTAACATGTAGTTGTGTACCTCCCTTTTTGATTGCATTCGATTGGACCAAAAAAGTCCAGAATCTAAACACTATTTATTTTTTATTAATTGCAGTAATAAGCCCTCATTGAGAGCTTTTCAACGATATATCATAAGTGTACTTATTTTCATTGGTTCCAGAGTTATAACCAAATAAATTTTTAATTAATGAAATATTTTGATCTTACAACGAGATGACTCATTGGTTTGAATCAGACTTTATCTCGAGTTTTTGATTTTTTTTTAAAAATTTATATATATTTATTTATTAATAATTATTAATCTCTGACTGTAAAAATATTGTGCAATAAATAATAATTCAATAATAACAATAAAGAAATAAAAATTAAAAAAATATCAGAAGTTAATTGTGAAATAAAATTTTATGTACTTTCATTAAAACAAAAGTGTTTATGTGGTTTAATAGGCTTACAAGGAAGTCATGTAGTGTCAAGATCAGATTTTTTTATTTATATGATTGTAATAAACAATGAATTATAACCAAAAAGTAAGCACCGGGATGTACAGATAACTTTGGATATTTACACCGGCCTCGAGGATTTAATTATTTGCAACCCGTCCCGTGGGTTTAACTGGAGAGGCGTGCCGTAAGCACGCTAGTATAAATATAAAGTATCATCCGGTATATCTTATATATAATTAACAAAATATCTTACTAGAAGAAATATATTTTTCAGAAATGACTATTACGTTTTTGTTTTATTAATGGTTTTAAAGTTGCGTAAACAGATTTTAAAAAAACTGAAAAATTTATAACCTCAATAAGTAAAAAAAAGAAATTTAAAAGAATTACTTAACAAAAAATTGTAGTTCAAGATAATAGTTTGTATGATAGTGCATACTTTTGAATTATAACTAAATACATAGATCGTGATAGAGCTGACACACACATTTGATATTCGGTTGACATTATGTAAGTGAATAGTAAGGGATTTAAGTACGTATCGTCGTCATTTTATGTAATTATATGTCTATTGAAGAGATTATTTGTTTTTATTTCTTATTGGTTTCATGAAATAAGACGATGACAGCTAGTTCTCGAAACTTTTTAGAAGTAAATCATGAGTTTTTATACAAATTTAAATTAATAGATATTGAAAATATATGATTAGATATACGATTAAATAAAACATATGAAACGATAAGTAATTAAATTAAAGAAAAATTTTTATAGAAAAAAAAAAATTGTCATCAGAAATCATTGAATTCATTCAACTAATTATGATTTAAGCTGCTAAAACTATAAAATAACTTTCTTAAATTATTTATATAGTCCAGTGGTTATTTTACAATTTCAGCCAAGATCTAAGAATAATAAAATTAACAATTCTTAACCCGCTTATCAAAATTTAATATTATTAAAATTAACTGCATATGTGTCTAATCCTAACATGTAATTTGACGTACAAAGCGACGTGTTTAGAGATGTTTATATGAGTTAATTTGAAGTGAAGTATCACCTGCAATTTATGTGTGTTTCTACTTGACGCGTACATCATTCAAGTAATCCACTGCATACATAGCTAAATATGATGGAATGTTATGAAACAAGCTGTACGAAGAACAGAGGATCAGCTATAACGCCAAGGTTGCGACTAATCCTTCTATTTACTATTTAATAAAAATATTTTCAGAACTCATTAGAGGTTTTGGCTTTCAGAACGTGATATTAGTATTTTAAAGTAGTTCTTCAAAAAATTACTCCTTTTTCAAAATATCTGATAATAAAATCTTAAAACCATAATTTATATCTGAAGACTTAAATTTTTGACTATTTCCTCGAAATGGGCACAAAATTTAGTCTTAGAAACCCAAAAAATATTAATCCTTTTATCTGATTTTTCTTACATGTACGGGGCTTTTTGTTTATATTAACTGTGAAAATCAAATACAACCTTGTCTTTTACAAGTTCGAATATACTTCAAATAATAGTCTTTTGCTAACTGAGAACAACTTCTTTTTTTGCGCTAAGAGTTTGTGTGCGGGCGCGCGCGCGTATACATATTTTTTTGAAAAATCTTTATCTGTTATTGAATCTTCTATTTGGGAAATACTGGCAATCATTAGAAAAGAAGATAATTTAAAATAAAAAAGTTCTTAATAAAAAGAATACTTTTTCTCATGTGAAAAGTTTTTATTCATTCTTAAATTATATTTAATAATATTTTATTTAATTAATCCCTAATAGCTTGATTTTAAAATTAGTTATTTAAAATAATAATAATTTATTTACTTATTACAAAATTTACAATTAAAACAAATTTACAAATGTCAGTATTATCTCCTTCTAGCTAAATCTAGCTAATTGAAGGAGTTACAAAATTCAAATTTCATACATCAACGTACGTATCAATAATAAATATGAAACAAATTATCGATAATCAAATGAACACCAAATAACACAAAAATCACGAAAATTACAACACAAATAATGTTAATACTATAATATCAAAAAAAAAGAAAAAACAGAGAATCTAAAATTTGTATTTAAAACCAACTCGGATCAGATCCATTACACTTATGATTAAATAGAACACTACAAAAATAAAAAAAAAATAATAATAATGATGATAACAATGAAGTGAAATAAAAATAATAAAATATATTGAAGAAAAGAACAGTGTAGAATATAAATATATAATATCGAAACTTAATAAAAAAATAAATTAAACTGAAAGTCTGAAGGATGGTAACACAGACACACAAAATCCAAAAACAAACCAAGATTCAAAAACCTACCCTCAAATGTTCATATCTGTTTAAGCGAATATATATTCGCTTATTTAAAACTTCATGATGCATGTTTTAATTGAAATTTTTAAGTGCATAGTTATTTAAATATAAAGTAGGTTATATATTAGACATAGAAAAAACCGTCTAACAGAATCTATAATGATCTCAACAACACTATAACAAATCATGTTCAACCCACCTGAGAACTTACATTTAAAAAATGAATTTTCTATAATTGCTTAGCTTTACATGGGTTATTTATGTTTCCTAATTTTTGCTATAATAATAATAATGGTAGTGGTGGTGATAATAATAAAACTGTATGCAGCCACACCAACACAAATTAGAGGTCTTCTCGCATAACCGAAGAAATAACCACAAATATGAAGGTGAAATTCGATATTAATCAACATATGAAATGCTGCACATCGAGAGAAGCCGATGGAAAGAAGAAATCAACAGGAAGATTGTTGATGATGAACGTGTGGAGAACCTGTAGCGACAAGAAAGTGTAAATACCTAAGTATCCCACCAAAACGAAAAAATCGATCACAGGATCAAAAATTAATTTAAAGAAAAATATAAACGCCGTCTTCTCAGAGTGCTGAATTCAAAGCTGTACTCTAAGAATTTTAGAGTTCTTTCTAGAATTATATTGAAAGCGTTTAATACCGCGGCTAACTTATTGCTTTAGAATCATAAAATGGAAACCGACAGATTTCGAAGATCTCAATAGGTTGAATCGGACAGAGTTGACCAGACACAGTTTCCTTTTTCCAAAGTCTTGCACAAAAAGAATAACTTTATACTCGAAATACGGCGGGAGAGGGCTCACTGATCTTCATACTGTGCACAACAACCAAATACATAGGCTCAGAAAACATTTTTTAAATAAAACTAACACATTCAACATACAGATAAAGATCTCACCCCACTTAATCTGGCCAAAATAAACGACAAAATAGGAGATAATACTGGACCAACCACCCACGTAGAAAAACTAAGGCGATGTTCAGAAAAGGTGCTACATGGTAAACACAGGAACACCATCCAATAACCCCACACAGACACAAAACTATCCTACAAATGGTTGCAAAGGGGAGAACTGTTTCCTGAACCAATAAGATTTCTACCAGCAATTCAGGACCAAGTCATCTTCACAAGAAACTTATCTACCAGATAAGTTAGATAATCGTGGCGACTTGTAGGGCCAGGGAGGCAACCCAATTGATGAAGATACGTCGGTTTGGAGTACACGCAAGAGTGTCCTGGGTCGGAATATTTCCCAGGACGCATGATGGCTCGGGACCTTCAGAGGTTCGCGCAAGGGGGAGAGGGTCGGGCCTGTGCAACGCACATCCGACTCTAGGTAGGGACAAGTGTTAGAGACGGGATGGGTAGCTCCTCCGAGGAGGAGAATTTCGATTTCGCACAAGCGGAGAGTCGGGTGCCTCAAGGAATCCGGTGAGATCCCGATGGGGGGTTCTTAAGGGACCCCAAGACAGAGAGGGGGCAGAATAATCTGTTGCCACGACACTCCGCGGCGACTGAGTTATGCCTAACGGCGGGTCCAGTTGTCGCGGCGATGTGAAAAAAAAAGAATAAATACTATAGAATGAATTAGCAAAAATATTCTGGGATAGGACATAACTCACCGACAAAACTGTTACTTGCAATACAACGGACATTACTTTAATAGAAAATAATCATAAAATACTTGTTTCATAGAAATATTCATATCCGACTACTCCAACCTTCAGCCAAAGGAAGACGAAAAAATTACAAAATATATAAGCTTGTAAAGCTTAAATATATAAGGAATATATATTAAATATTTAAGGAAAAAATAAAGGGACTCTGGAAACAAAATGAAATCATTAGGGTACCAATAGTTACATCCGCAACAGGAATCGCCAAAAAAAAACTTTAAAGCTGCCTAAATACACTGAAAATTCTAGAAAACACTCATACTACAATCTAGAAAGCTAAAGTGTAAAAACATTCCAAATAAGCAAGACAGTTTAAACAATCTGTCTAAGCAATCGGTGAACCAATCATAACTTGGCTACTTCCGGAACGATGAATACCTTCCGGGTATAAGACCGAGAATGTAAATAATAATAGTAAAAATAAATAGTTTTAAATAATTTTTTTAATCGGATTTTGATTACCTTTTTCTAGCTGTTACGTATATTTCAATACCCATTTCTTTGTAAATTAATTAATAATTCGAGTTACTTAATTAAAGACTTCTGATTACAAGAAATTAAATAAGATCGTTAATGAAAAGATGTCAGGGTAATTTAGAAGAGGATCAAATTTAGTATAATCTTCCCCGTTTAAGTTATTATTTAATAAACAAAGGTTTTAAAGTTATTATAAAATCGATATTATTTTTTTTTTCTTTTTCAGAGCTAATGTAAAAGTTTAAACTCTATTACTTAAGAAATAATTTTGTTAACTTTTACAATTATTCTTTTTAATTACTTCTATAAGTTACGTGATAAAATTAATTATAGTTCATGCTGCTGAAGTCTGAAGTATTGTTCAGTAATTGACGCTAAGAGATTAGATTATTATTACTTTTTTTCAGCAACAGTAGTACAAAAGAAGAAAATAAGTAATTAATAGAAGGTAAGGTCCGTTTACGAGAAGAAGATAATAATGGAATGGAAGCTTTATTTTCTTTGTCAAAGATAGAAAATTTGTATTTGTAATTGTAATTACTTACGTTTAGTTGTACACATACTAATCCTGTTTTTAAGTAGAAATATATTTTTGGGCATAAGCGCTATGTTTTGGTGTGTTCGAGCGTAAAAGAAAAAATCTGACGTGGACACTACATGACTTCCTTGTACGCTTATTAAATTACATACACACATTTTTTGTTGCACTTCATTTAAACTTATTTCATATGAAAGTGTGATACGATCCTACAATTCTTAATAAAGTGGACAGTAACACAATTGCTAAAATATTACTTTTTATTAATATCAAATATTTATACAGTTATTAATTCAATAATCTTATATGAAATATAGTGAAAAGGTTCCTTTATTACTCTTTAAATAAATTTTAAGTCTTATATCAATCTAACACTGTTTTTGAAATTATTATGATGTACCATCAACAAAATGAAAACAACAGAAGGTTACTGAATTTTACAACGATATTTATTATCAAGTAGACTGAAACAAATGCATAAATGAAAAAAAAAATTAGAAGGTTTTGTTAAGGAAATCAAAAAATAATACGATTCTAAATAATAATTTTCTATTAATATTAAATAATCGGATGTTTCATCAAATCTGTTGCATATAAACACATGTAATAATTCCTGTTAAAATACATATACACAGTTTTAATAGTCCATAGGCCCTGAGTTAGATAATCCCCATGTCCGGAACATTCCATCTACGTTCCACGTCCAGGGTGGAAACAGATGTACATATGTACTTTTCCTTATGGGGCTCAGGGTTTTACTTTTCTCGGAAATCGGATCTGGTGGGCCAAACTTCACCTATAGGCCGCATTTAAGAACTGGATTTCTCGGCCACCTGCAGGTACAAAATATTTTACTGATCACGGATACGGATTACACCGCCTTTAGAGCTGGCGATGTGGCGGCCAGGGTCAAAATGATTGCTGGTGTAACGGAGACCCTTCCGTTGTCCACATTCTCCCCGCGATGGCAAGCATGTAGTGAGGTGCCCCTGTGTATCGGTGCTTAGGAACCCTGCAAACCACTGTGTGTAAGGGCCTGGAGTCAGTGCAGAGATTGCGTATCCGCTCTCTGTCAGAGCATATGCCGGTTCCACCGGAGTATCGGAACGGACCTCCAGGGTTGGTAGCCCTGGAGTGGGGGTGTACCCCAACGGCTAGCCTTACCTCAGAAGGGATTGAATTATCATGGAACTTGAACAACAAAACGTGGCAGAGGGTTCACGTAAACACCCTCGTTTAGAACCAGCCATTTCGCCTATAGCGAAAGGAGAAAGAGTGTAGAGACAGGAAGATTTGTGAGCGAGGCAAAGAGAATACAGAGAATTCTGTACAAGAATGTACAGAATTTCGGTAAACCAAAATATTTGGTAATTACCAGAGAGGATGGAAACTTTTTGAAAATTAGTCCGTTTCTCATCGCTAGAGAAATAAAAAATTGTGCCGGAGGTCCGGTTAAAGAAATACGGAAGACCTATAATGGACTTCACGTAGAGACGGTAAACGATAGCCAATCATTCAAAATTCTTGGGCTTAAAAAAATTGGTGATTTCACCGTAAAGGTAAACCCGCACGGCACCCTCTACACCTCAAAGGGGGTTGTCGTCTGTCGGGACTTTTTAAATTGTACGGAGCAGGAGATAATTGAAGAGTTGACACCACAAGGCGTGATTGACTGCAGACGGCTGACTATGAGAAGGAACGGCGAAATTCTGCCGTCTGCCTCTCATGTGCTTACTTTCAATAAGCCAAAGTTGTCCGAGAAAGTGCGGGCGGAAATACACCGTTTAGATGTGCGAGCTTTTGTGCCGCAACCAATGAGGTGTTTAAGGTGTCAACGGTTTTGCCACACCGCTGTTCGGTGCGAAAGGCCACAAATATGCATGTATGGCGATGAAATACACGCGGGGGAAACATGCAAGATCCTCCTACGTGCGAATACTGCAAGGAACAGCGTTCGTGCAGGTCTAGAAACTGTCCCGCTTACAAGGATGAGGTGGCTATGCAGGAGGTTAAAACCCTGCAGAAGGTCAGCTACTTTGAAGCTAAGAAAATAGTAAGCGCTCGCAAGCCTAGAGCAGCAACAACCTGTGCTCAGGCCGCAGCTGCAGTCCCTGCTTCTATATCTGCCGGCTCAGATCAGCTTCTGAGCCAAATGGCGCCCGCTCTGGCCTCGATGATTGAGAGAATCCTTGACAACATAATGAAACCTATTACTCCTGGGGAAGTTGTTAAGCCATCAATTAGAGTACAAGTTCCAGGAAAAATACCAACAAAGAATCAGAGTTCTCGTGGGCCAAAAGAGTCAGTTGCCAAACCAGAGCTCCGAGTAAGTCTGCAGAATATTCTAGATAATGGTACGGACAAAGTTGTTGACACAAAGCCTTCAGAGGAAGCATTCAAGGCCCCTGAAGTTGGATAGCCTCTAAGCCACAGAGGCCACCAAAAACCACGCAAGGGGGATCTGTCTCCCCCCTTCCCGGGGCGGTTGCTTGGCGGCTCCCGCTATGGGGGTCTCCCAGTCTGCCGCCCTCATCGGCGCCCACACCGGGCGCTGATACCTGTCCGTCGTCGTCCGCGGCTCCGATGGCCTCCGATTCGGAGTCCGGGAGCTGTGCGGGGGATGACGTATCCGCCGAAAACGAGGCTGTTTGGAGAATGGAGAAAAAGAGATGGCCGAAGGGAAAACCTAGGCTATAAATTGATTAAAAATAAACGAGTCGATTATTCAATGGAACATCAATGGATGTTTGTCAAACATCGATGAGCTCCAACGTTTGGTACATGATGTAGAGTCAGTTTGTATATGCTTGCAAGAAACTCATTTCCGCCGAAATGATAATTTTAATTTAAGAAGATATGAAATATTTCGG
>JAAAKQ030086392.1:0-14864 GCA_010016005.3 Zanna intricata | reverse complement strand
TAGTATTCAAATCCGTATAAAAGTAACTCTATCTTTACTAGGAATTGAACCTCAGAACTCTCAAACTTGAAATCAGTTGATTTGCGATGTCGCGTTAACCACTAGAACAGCCCTAGGTGGGCTACCTGTTAAAGACTGTAACTATTCAATTCTACCAACGCATTACGATAAAACTGTAAGACAGCTATACAGCAAGTTTGTTTTCATGAGGTTTAGACAAGTTAAAGAATTTTTTTTCTTACCATAATCTTACGGTTTCTTTCACATATATTATTATTTATACAATTAATGAATCATAATGATTCGTATTGTTTCATCATGAAAATTTATGAAATATTTATAAATTCTTGTTTTAACTGATTACATAATTCATGTTTTAAAAAATCTTGATATTAAAAAGTAACATATTCAACGATAAATTTTAATGTAAATATGTCCTCTAAAACGTTTCATCTTATAATTTAAACATTCTCCTCGATCGATTAAAATTTATCAGAAAAAATCGATTAAGAATAAAACTTTTTTAATCGCTGTGACATAAAATAAGATATAAGTTAAATATAAATAATTATTAATTTAAACCTTACATTTTCTACAAATTAAAATAAATACGTTTAATTATCTGTTTTACAATGACCGTAATGACGGTGGTGAATACCAAGGGACACTCTCCTTTAATGAAATGAGGAATAAAGACCGGAGACCCGGTGGGGGATCTCTTCGTCCATTGGGAGTCTTCTCACTTGAGGCAAGGCTAAGTAAAGGACCGAGTCCCAGACTCAAACTTTAAAAGACTGAGTACAAGACTTTAAAAGACTGAATCCTGAATCCCAGCTGCTTGATGGAACCTTGGGTTCGGTACAGCCAAACCCAAGGTTCTTGCCGAGGTAGTACGTGTCAATCAATAACACCCCTTCCCCCGGGACTGAATTTATACTAATTGTGGGTCCAGCTCCGGGGGGGGGGATAAACAAAGATGACAAAAGAAAAAAAAATCTAAAACAGAGAAGACCAGAATCGTAACTTCAATTCCATCTGAACCTTACCAAAAATTGATTACGTCCGTAATCGATTATAGTTATAACGTTAATCGTCATTTTTCTTGAAAAATGTTTGTTCTTATAACACTAATTCAGAACTAAGGGTTTAATATACATAAAACGGTTTTAATAATTCATAAAATGGTTTGGACTTATTGATCTAAAGACTACGTACGTACCTGAAATTCATTGTCACAAGGGAAGAATAATAGAATTATTTCCATAAAAATTGTCAACTGGGATTTCCAATCGGTTCTTGAAACAATAGAAACAAAACAGTAGAACCATAATTATATCGATAACTGTCATCTCCGGCCTCCTTCATAATAAAATATTTTGCCTAAATAATTCTGAACAATTCTACAAAAAAGAAAACATCAATTAAACTTCTTTTTCCAAATTATAATATTCAATCTATAAAAAAATTACCAAACTTTGAATGTTTCCCTAGGATGTTTCTCAGATGAAGATTTGGATGTTTCTCAGGGATGTTTCTCACGTAGTATCTGAAAATCAACTCACGGTGCCGATATAGAACTAAATATACCCATAATGTCTATCTAGCGTGTTTTACCTCGACGTTTGCTTAAGAAACCGTACAGGATTCAGTTACTGCAAGCTCTTTATGTATATGACAAACAAAGAACGACTTATAGAGTTTTGGTCTTAACAGAGTGGCAAAACATAATTTTGTAGAATTAAACTTGTAAGGATATGGGGTATGGAAAAGCCGCATCAACTTGTATAGCTCGAGAGACACTCTCCCAAAAATAATTTTTTTGAGCAATTTGTCGGAAAAAATATAAAGTTCCTTTTTTTCTTAGAGAACAGTGTTACGTGAACAACGTACGTCGATTTTCTGGAAAACTGGCTTTTCAGAGGCTGATTCGGAAGTTTTCATTTGTCAGCAGGATGGAGAACCATTTCTTTGGAGTCTATACGTTCGAGAATTTTTTAACAATAGGATTACTCAACGATGGATTTTTCGTATGAGAATTAACGATTCAGCTTCCAAGACCTTCAGACCTCACTGCGTGCAATTTTTACTTGTAGAGTTTTGCAAAAGATTCCGACTATATGTCTCCCCTTCCAGCTACAGCGGTCAAACTGCGGAACCGCATAAAAGCAGTAATTAGAAAAACGCTTGCTAACTGAGACGAATTCGATTACAGTGTGATCGTATGACATGCATCTCAAGGGGAAAATATTAACCACCTATGACTTGGTATGTAAAAGAAACTTCTAAAATGAATATTTAATACAAAATTAATTTTTTTTTTCTTCAGTCATTTGACTGGTTTGATGCAGCACTTCAAGATTCCCTATCTAGTGCCAATCGTTTGATTTCGGTATAACTCCTACATCCTATATCTCTAACAATTTGTTTTACATATTCCAAACGTTGCTTGCTTGCATAATCTTTCCATTTAACTGTCCCTCCAATATTAAAGCTACTATTCCAGGATGCCTTAATATGTAGCCTATTAGCCTGTCTCTTCTTTTTTCATCGATTTGCCGCAACACTTCTTCATTTGTCACTTTATCCACCCATCTGATTTTTAACATTCTCCTGGAGCACCACATTTCAAAACCTTCTAATTGTTTCTTCTCAGTTACTCCGATCGTCCAAGTTTCACTTCCATAGAAAGCTAAGCTTCAAGCATATACTTTCAGAAATGTTTTTCTGACGTTTAAATTAATTTTTGATGTAAGCAAATTATTTATGACTGAAAGTTCGTTATGCCTGTGCTATTCGGCATTTTATGTCGCTCCTGCTTCGTCCATCTTTAGTAATAAGCTTTTATATTTTTCAAAATATAAACAATTAAAATCGGGTGATTCTTTTTCGGATGTGCTGTTCAGTATTTCGGGGACGTATACTCTATGGTAAATATTAAACTCATAATTTTTTTAATAGGTAAACAGGTCACCTTCAATCGTTTAATTACTACACCTATTATATGATGACATTACGTAGTTAAATAAAAAACAAAACTATGTTAAACCAAAATAGCTAATGAAACACTGATACAAAAAATTCAAAAACAAAAAAAAAAATAAAATATTTAATTTTTCGTTTCTAATTAAAATTATTCTAAATCATACTAAAAGTTATAATTTAGCAATAATGATTAAAAATTGAACATTTTATAATAATAAACATAATAATAACAATAAAAAATAATAAATAAAGGAAAATGTCGTAAAAATTCTTTAATATAGTTTTTATTATATAATTAACTTATCATTATATATTACGTAATCTATTAATAATAAAAGCTGTATTTATTTATTCTTATGTTTGAATATGCAAAAACAAAACACCACCCGTACCGAAACTAAAGTATCATGACATTAATTTAAATCCTCAACATTTAATAAAATAATGCATGTTACTATATTGAGGGATTATTTTATATTGAAGCACCTCTTACAAACTAAACAGAACAAGTACGCGGGCCCACAGACCCACACACACATGCACGCGCGCGCGTTTGCGTGCTCTATCCTTTATCTCCCATTCTATTACTCCCTTATTAATATTCCACCTAGAAATTTATTCACAGCATCGAGAACAAGTTAAGTTAATGCTTCGTCAATTTAAGGCTATTTAATCCATCCTTGTGTTATAGTAATCCCTGTTATTTGTTCTAAAATAAGCAGATTTTCTCTTAAAATTTCCTAAGGCTACACCTATAATATTTTGCATACGTGTAGTATAACGTATACTTTACTTAGTTGGTTTTATAAAACATTCAAATTTGATATATTATATGATGAACATAAAAATTCTATTAAATTAATTTGGAAAAATATTTTCTATAAATAATATTTCGTAATTACTAAAAGAAATTAAAAAAAAAGTCAATTAAAAACAAAAATTTTAACTTTATATATAATCATAATAATACGCAATAGGATATCGTATAGTATAATTTCCAATTTAGCCATATGTAACTGCATTTTAAATCTGTATTTTAAACAGCAATTTTAAGTGTTATTAGTTGTTGAATGTTGTTTAATGACTGTTGAAATTTAATAAACTAATTATCCATTAATCTGAAAGGCCATAATTAAAATAAATATTTACAAAATTTTAAATTAGTTAAAATTAAGGTTATTTATTTTTCTCAAAAATTCAAATCCTACAAATAAATAATTTACCTCTTAAAATCAAGTAATTTATTATGTGTAACCAAAACAGTAAATAAATTTTATCCTATTTTAATTCGACGTTTTGTCATTTAATCTGTTTTTGATGTAATTAATATAAAACCCAATTTCTGCTTTTCCTAAATTTTTCCTTAAGCTTGCTTGTTATTAGACAGTTTGTGAAACGATAGTTCTTAAAATTTTCCTTTCTAAAATGGCAGCTGTTAACTTTCATGAAAAGGGATAAAGGAAAAATTTTCTTTCACCAAACCCCCCTTTGCATAAACTTGTGGTTTTCTTTCCACTTCTGTCAATCATCATTTCCAGTTTTGTCGGTTGCAGATTAAATATTTCAGTCAATCATATTTAAGCGTAATACTTATATCTGAGTGGGTTCTATTACCGGATCTCCTTTCATTGTATAACTTCTTGCCTTTCTCAGTGGGCTATAATTTTTTTTTTTTTTGAGATAATGGGCATTCACTATTTTGGTTATTTTACCTATGAGAATGGTAATTTGTAGCGTATCAAAGATGTCATGCCTGACATTTAGGGCTTCCAGATGAAAGGCTGAGACTCTACCACTCCGCCATGGAGATGGACATATTAAATATTTAATTTTATACTGGTTTTCGATAACAATTTTTTTTTTCTTTAGGCTTCTTATTTTTAAAAAAAAATACAAAGTACCTCTCAACATTCCGGTATTTCTGGGGAAAAACGTTTATGTTATTGAAAATTCAATAATATAATAACTTTGCAACAAATCTACTCGATAATAGTAGGGACGTCCGACAGTTGAGACGTGTCCTTATACTCAAATCAGGATCTACGTAACATTTTGGAGTCTGACGTCAAGTTTCGTAGTTTCGTATTTATTTTCTTTGTTTTTACTCTTTCTTTTTAATTTTTGCTATTAATATTTGTTTTGTGGAATATTTGGTGCTGAAATTTATGTCTTGTGATTTATGGCTGAGCTTTCAATTTCAAATTGGACTTTAAGTTTACTTGCTACTATTTATTGTGTATTACTTATTTTGGGGTTCCTTAAATTACCCCCTTATCATATGCTTTTGTCAGAAGACTTTACTTATGACTCCGCAAAAGAGCCGAATTTAATTATAATTGTTATTGAAAAAAATATCTAGATTGTTTTTATTTTTTATTTAAAAATATTTTAGTTTTAAAAACTGCTTTTTTATTGTTCTATTTGTTTCATAGTAAGTTTTTCGAATAATCTAGTGAATACTGTATAATTTTTAATGAAATGAATGAATTAATGGTTAAAAAAAGACTTGACAATTTTTATTTGTTATCATTGCTTTATATTAGTTTTTTACAGCATAATAATAACTTCAAATACTAATAATAATAATAATAATATTATTATTACTGTTAAAGATTTGTAAAATTTATATAAATACTATTAAAAGTTTTGTAATTTTTTAAAAGTTTAGTAATAAATGGTTTAATTATTTTATTTTTATTCCAGAGCGTGTGGTGGAGACAATATTGTGTGGTGTGACAACAGTAAGGCTAGTTTCTAGCGGAGAGTTTGACAATGCTGTGACAGTAGCTGTCAAGCAAGCTGGTGAAGAAGATATACCAACAGCAACTTTAGTTTGTGGGCTCTGAGGTCAAATATTTTTCCTTATAAACATAACAATTTTTTTATTGTGATGTGAATGACTTCACATTATTCATTAAGCTGAATATCTTTTTCGAAAATTAAAAAAATATCAAAAAAAAATCACAAATAAAACTGAGAGAAATTGGGATATTAATTTGTTTTTTGTATAAAATTAATTCGTGAAAAATAAAGACTACTTTCCACATTTACTAAGAAAGTAAGGACACCTGACATAATGAAATTAATGATTATATACAACATTTACAATGCACAAAAGACCGAACAAATCAGGATTGACCCAAAATTGCTTGAAAAGCGGTAATAAAATATGTTCATTAAAAATCAAAGTTTTAAATGTTTCCACAATAAAAAGGAATAAGGTAGTTTGAAAATTCACTTTATTAACAACTATAAGGAAAATTCATTTCTGGATTGGAATAGATGATTAATTCTGACTAAAGATTGAAAAAAATCATAAATAAATTGCAATGTTTTTATTAAACTTTTCATTATAAAAATATAAAATATTTATTTTGTCTATTTTTTACTTTTACGTAATTGTTATTTTTATGAAAAATTTGAAAGTTTTTTCTAACCAAAAAATATTCTTCTTTCTTGAGATAAATCTGTGCATTTCATTCTCTCACTTATGAGAGGGGTGAAATAAGACGTAGATAAGAAGCCAGTCCGAGTGAAAAGTGATTTAAATTTTGTAACATTTCACTTTCGAATTGGACTGAAAAAACAATAATAATCTCTCTTTTTGTAGTAACCACTAATTTTTCTTTGTTTATATTTGCGTACATTAGTCGTAATTGTTGTAATCCACTCCTGTTATTAGGTACAAATTACTACCGAAAATGGCCTAGCTATTATCAGCAATAATAAGCATCCTATGCCAGGATTATTGTAAAAAATACAGATTGAAGTAAGTGATTTCTCGTTCCCATTATTAAAGAATCAAAGTAATATATAGTCTATTAGGAAATAAGATCCACCGAAATATTCAGCTCTTCAAATTAAATCTTTACTCCGCTTCTTACAGAAACTGATTCTATAACATCATTATGCAACAAAACAAAAAAAAACAAAACAACTAACTTCTGCATCACTTTTTCGTTATTATTTTTTATTTTATAAACAATAATAGGAATCCGCTTTTTTTGTAAAATTTTACATGTATTTTTTAAATATTTTTCAATTATTTTATTGTTAAAACTTTTGGTCATAAATATTTTTGTTCCTCATCTGAATTGAGGCAGTTTTTTATTTTTTTAACCTCCGGAATCACTGTTAAGGTATATCTTCGGAGGATGAGATGAATGAACTGCAGCGTGTGTGAAAAATGCCATGCCTCACCGGGATTCGAACCCGGGACCCCCGGATGAAAGGCCGAGATACTACCACTCGGCCACAGAGGCCGGCCGAATTGAGGCAGTTTACAAAACAGAAACGGGCATTTTAATTTTTTACTTTATATTAACTGTCCGAGTCTTTCTTGTATATTTAATTTGTATAAAACACTTGAAGTACTAAAGACACGAATTAAAACATAATTTATTTAAGAGAGTAATTATGATATAATTATATAGCCAATCGTTATAATGAACAGAGCGAAGGTGTTAATTGTAGAACTAAATGCATAATCTAATTGAATTTAGATAAAGGAAAAGTTTTTGTTTAAAACCTTCGGTGTTAGAGATGGAAGCAGGGATCACGTTCCGCGAATCAATTAATTTGACAGTTCAGGATTTTAATTTATGGGTAGTTAGCGGTAGTAGATTAAGTGTTTGCCAAAGCATTTGCATGGGTGAGCATTCAGATAAGAGGCCAAACTGATTACTGTATTGTGTTATCAAGTTTAGAGGGTCTAAACTTGACCGGTAAAGCCCATCAGGGCTAGGAACGGAGGTGCTAGTATGTGACAACCGGGATCGTCACAAGGCGGATGTATTCATTTGCCTACGGGGTCAAGATATAGAACAAAATATTATCTACATTTCATGGGCTTGGCATAATGATATGAAACTCTTCGATATGTATTCTTGTCATGAAGAAGGCAACAAAAAATTATTTGACTTCTTAAAGCATTCTTGAAGCATTCCATGACAAGTAAACTTGTTATGGAATGCTTAATATTATTTGTAAAGTGGTTACGTCATTATTATTATTATTATTTCTTTTTTGGGTTTATTCATCTCATGTTAATTAGAAGAGTATAGTTGTAGCACTTAACATACCCAAAGTCTACAATTGACGTTATTAATTCCCTATATAAATTTATGATAATATTAAACAGTTGAAATGCCAATAAAGTATTAGATTTTTAATTATTTAATATGCAACCGGTTTTTAACTCTTTTTAATGCAAGTGGCAACTGAGCCACTAACGCAATTGAGATATAACAAAAGTTGTATTATATACCTCAATTGCAATATAGCAATATAGGGCATGTAATATAACAAAAGTTATATTATATACCTCAATTTAATTTATCTCACGTAACTTGCAACTAGAGGGAAATCATTTTAAAAAAATGTAACGAAATAAAATTTTCGTAATTCTGATTGTAATTTAAGACTTCGCAAGGGAGTTCACCTTTCATGAGGCAAAGCAGTTTTTACTTATTTTTATCACTCATTATCGGAGTGTATATGTATATATATATATATATAAAACCTATATATATATACCTTGTAAATCATCTTTATTTTCCTGAGTACCGTGCAATCTGTTTAACTAGTGAATAATAAGCAATCCCCTCCACAGAATAACGAGATAATATATATGACATATAAATAAGGTGCAGTCATGTACAGACTCAGATTGGCCATTCCTGAGACGTGTGATTAATTGAACTCCATCCCCCGAAGTACGCCGGTCTCCATAGCGCAAGTGGTACTGTCTAGGCCTTTCATCAGGAGGGCCGGTCAGGCATGGCATTTTCAAACACGCTACACATCATTCATCTCATCCTCTGAAGATATACCTAACGGTGATTCCAGAGGTTAAAAAAAAAATAAATAAAACCCCGAAGTACCAAATTATCCATTGTCTAGTATTCAAATCCATACAAAAGCAAAAATTTTTATTGGGATTCGAATCTCAGAACCGTCGAGATATCGGAAATCAGCTGTTAAACAACTGATTTGCAATAAAGAATTAACCACTAGACCAGCCCAGACTGCTATATACGCACGCCACCACGGGTGTGTAGGGCTCGGACCCAGGGCGCTAACCGTCCTAGGCTAGCTACCAAGCTAACAGGCTCTGCCAAGGTGTTGTTAGGCATTATATAAACTGCCCCATACCGACTAAACTTCCCTCACCGTTCTCCTCTTCCCCGAGACCGGAGCCGCAAATAAGCTTTACTCAGCCTCAGGGAGGTGCTTTTGGGTTCTCAGGATCCAGAGTTCCCGTGCATCATCATCACCACCCACCCGAGCAAGCCCGGACAGATGAAAACTCAGCAGAGGGCTATCCATCACTCCTTTCCCCTTCGGTCTGTTTCTTTACTACACCATTGTGGGCTTTATCTGTGTCCGTCTTCCTCATTCTTCGTCCTTAGTATCACGCACTCATTCGTCCATCACATTCATTCATCTTAATCCACACCTCACTTTCTTTTTTTTTCTTTTTTTCAATGAGCTTTTTTTTTGTTTAGCCTCCGGAACTACCGTAAAGTACTACTTCAGAGGTTGAATGAGGATGATATGTATGAATGTGAATGAAGTGTAGTCTTGTACAATCTCAGGCCGACCACATCTGAGAAGTGTGGTTAATTGAAACCCAACCGCCAAAGAACACCGGTACCCACGATCTAGTATTCAAATCTGTATAAAAGTAACTACCTTTACTAGGATTTCATTGAGCTTAATTCTTTTATTTATCATCCTACAGATTAACAAATAATCAATATAAAGAAATGATTTAATAATAAACAATAAATTAGTAATTATTAGCATGTATTAACTAATTCATTGCAGATAAATAAAATAAATTTTTATTTTTAAATTGTTTCAGATGGAGTAACAGAAGAACCTGCAATATACTAATTTCAACACATTGAGAAGTAGCAACTTGTTTTATTTTAATTTTTTTTGTAAAACCAACTGTACTAGAAAAATAATTCCACTTTACCTTCATCTATCATCACAAATTATTTGAAAAGGAAATGATCAGCAAGAAATTAAAATAATTATTTTTGTATTTTATATTTTAAGAGTGTAAAAAAAATGAAGAAACAACTTTAATGTTTTAAAATATATCCGAGCCTCCCTAAAATAAATATTTTGTACTTAATTTAAATACTATTGTATGTTTACCAAAAAAAAAAAATCATATGCACTACTTTCAAGAATCTGTAAATTAATATTTATTAAATATTGAGTAAAAAGAAAATGTTTTAATAACCTCTTATTAAAAAATAAATATATTGTGTTTTAGTTTAGAATAAATCCTAATAAATACTTTCTAGAAAAAGAAAACGAATTTATTTATATTTTGTAAAAAAAAAAATATAATTATCCTTTATAATAAATATAACATATTTAAATAGTCTAAACCAAATAACCTGTAGTATTTTTGTTCAATGCAGTCTATTAATGTAATATAAAATAAAATCATAGAAACAAAAATACAAAATATGTTTTAAAAATTAAATAATAGAAACCTAATTAATATATAGTAATTAGAATATATAATTTAAATATTTTATTTATATTTTTTAATATATATGTGTATATGTATGTCAAAATAATAATAAAATTGGATAAACAAATGAAAAAGTTACATTTTATATTTAAAAACATCAATTTAATTGACAAACAAATACTTATTAATGAAAGTATCATATTTAACCTGCAGACAGTGTTGTCAACATAAAGAAAACTTGATGAAAAATTTCCCTTTATAAATAAAACTATTAACTGTAAAAAAGTTTTAAATATTAATTTTATTTTGTTAATCATATAAAATCATTTGTTAAAATTAACATAATCAGTCTCTTTTTCTCGGCTAAATAAATAATATTTAACCAAAAAAAAAGGCAATGATATTCAATAACCTGTTATAAAAATATTAAAAAATTATATATGTAACCATAAATTATCTCTTTAAATGGAGTTCGATAATTTTTTAAAATTCTATAATACCGATCGTTTTTCTATAAATTAAGAAGTAATAATCTCCTGTTAATTTGTTTTTGTTATAGGCATACACTATCCCCATATTTTTTTTCTAATATTAAAAGTAAACTAATAAATCATCTTTATCATTGGACAGTCTACAAATCGACGAAGTTGGTCCATGAATAATATATGCTAGTATGATGTTATATGTACGCTTCCTAAAATGAAAAAACGTCACAAGTGATAAAATGATACACCAACTGTATACATAGCGCTATGAATAAAAATAACATAATATACCTAACTAAATATATTTTAATACATGAAAAAAAAACTTACATTTAAATTAAATGCCTACAAATGAGGTCGTATTCAATTTCGTATTCAATTTTAGCTTAATAAACGTTATACAAATAAAATTTTAATAATCTATTAAGGTATTGTAATTATATTGCCGCCAAGTTCTAGCAGTCATTCTGAAATATTAGCACAATTAAAAAGAAAAAAAAAATAAAATTTGTTTACAAATTATAATAAACTGAGCTCAGTAATTAAATTATTGTAAATTTCGTTAAAAAATAATAATTACAGTGTTTTTTTTGTTTTTTATTCTTTTTATGAAAGAGCGAGAATCAACAGCTATGATCATTAGCTCGGTGGAAATCGGTAGCGTATGAAAAGATACCACGCTTAACCGGGGTTCGAACCCGGGACCACTGCCATAAATGCGAGATGCTACCTATTCAGCCGCAGATGATTGGTTGGTTTTATTTTGTTTATTATTATTCTTAAAATTTTATAAAAATTGGTATTCTATTAAAAAGAGTTAACAAAAGAAAATTGTCGTTAAAACCATAAAAAGCAGTTGTTTTAATAAAAGGAAAAGTTGTATACATCTAAATGTTTAACACTACATAAATTGTATAATTAGAAAATATTATGAAATGGAAATACTCTAAGAAAAAACCTAAACTAAAAATAGTTAAAAAAGTTCTAAAAAAAGTTAGGATTCGGATTATTAAAATCCGGATGTTAAAAGCCGGAAGAATTATATATTTTCATTGATGATATTATAGAAAAAGACTTTTTTAAGAAAAATGTTTATAATTTTGAATTGCGGAAAACTGAAAGAAAAAAAAAGAAATATTATAGAACATCTGAATACTGAGGTTTAGAATTTAAGAATTGTTTAATAAAGAATCTTAAATGCGTCATCTTAAGCTAGCTATAACAAAAAATTTTTTTTTTGTTTTTTAATATGTATATTGCATTACTAGGCATTTATCAGTAGTCTACGATCATTAAGGAAGAACTGTACGTCAACATTATTTACTCATAAAAATATACTGCTTTAAAAGTGATCAGTAGTGAGAGAATGGAATTTTATAGTGGTACAGATAAAGAATTTTCATTCACAGTAGCTACCAATAACATAAACATCACCTCCTTCCCCAGTCACTTAATCTGCGTACGAAATATGTTACATAATTTTGATGTGCTATATCTTTAAAAACATTACGTTATTTTACACCATTTGTTATCCCTATTTAACATATCATATTTATTTGATAATAGTATCAAACTAAATTATTTGAATAAATAATACATAATTTCAGAATTTTAGTCTCGATCTCTTTATCCTTGTAGCAAGTTATACTGTACTGATTTATAAATATACTAAATTACAACAGTAGTTAAAATAATAATAATAATAATAAATTAAATGTATGTTCAATATGTATTAATTAATTATGTAAAAGTAATAGTAATGATAATAGAATATTATTATTATTATTCTAATAGGGAATGATCATGAAAAAACACAGTATTACAATATTCTAAGAAAAAAATTATACGCATGATTAATCTGTAACAAATATTAACTATAGTTTACAATGTCAATGTAAAATGTAAAATTCATTCATTAAATAAATGTCTCTACTGTTTCATAAAGAAGATATTAATATCACATAATTGTTAATTAAAGTACGTAAATAAATAAAATTACACATGCATTTTGCTGTACTGTACATCATATATTAAATATCCAGTATATTCTTTTACTATTAATTAATATCTTGTTTATTATAGATGACTATCGAAAGCGATATAAGAAATAATACCTCCAAAAAAAAAAAAAAAAACATAATTAATATTATTATCATTCCATAGCTAAACTCACGAAAGAAATTAAAAGTAAAATGAATTACCATCCTCTTCATTACTTATCGATTATATTGTTGTGTAAATATAACATTAAATTTAACGTAATGCAGAAAATATTCAATCTTAAAAGTGATAACATCATTCTCTTTGTTTTTTTTTTTGTGCTTTTGAGGCCTCATTGGACCACTTGAGTTCAATTGGAAGAGGATGGTTCTCTGTTCATTTTTTTTTCTTTTTAGTACTGATCTTCTTCTTGCGCCAATATTTCCTGAGCCTTTCAGATCTCGCTGGGTCTCTGAGAACACTCTAGTTTTTCTGATATCTTTAGGTTTGAATTTTGTGTCTGTATCCCTCAGGGTTTTGTAATTGCCAGCTTTATTCAATAAATCATCCTGTGTGATGTCCAATTCTATCAGATCCTATTTTACTTCCTTGATCCATTGCGGTTGTGTGGATCTGTTCATGAAGAACCTGATTAATCAATTTGCCAGTCTGTTCTCTGGTGCTCTAAATACGTGTCCCAGGAAGGAAACGCTTCTTTCTCATCACATCGATTGACTAGAGTAATTCCCTTGTACAACTCGCTGTTTGGACTTGATCTCCAGACACCATCCACTAGGACTCCCTTGTTGAGGCATTTACTGATGATTCTCCTTTCTACCTTTAGGATTGTGACATCTTGTGGTAAGGTTAAACAGGGTTTCAGCTCTCTTTGTTTAATATATATTATTTCGTAGGAAACCATAAATAAATTTGATTAATGATAATTATTATCATTAATCAAGTATCAGTATAATCAGCATAATTACGTGAAGAGAGATCCCCTACAAAACCCCTCATTAAAGCACACAAAGGTACAACACTTCATAAATAGGAAAACTACTTATATAAGTGGTCTACATAAAGGTATATTCTTAACATAGTACCAGAAATAAATCATAGGAAAAAAGAATGAAAATAAAAACAATGTCATCATTAGAAACACATCAAAACAACACTGTAAATAAAAGAAATATTCGTAGGTAAGAAATAGCTGTAATCTGTAGATCACTGAAGTGACGTTTATTACACTATCAGAATCATCTTGTTAGTTTCACTCCTAGGTTCCTTCTCGCAGTCACTCCTTTGGTAACATCTCCCAGGTTTTGAACATGGAAACTTTTTAATAGCCTGATATCATCGCTATTATCCAATCGATTTTGTAACAGATAATTTACACGTTTGTATAACCTGTATTGTAACGCGAGCTAAAGTTTTGTATCTCTTTTTAAACAGAAGATGATCCCTTCCTAATAAACCATACAGCCACTGCTATGGTCCTCACAACTTAAGTAACAGCTTTACATGTAAAAAAAGGTTTTGTATACGCTTTTGAGCGTTTTATAATTTCAAATTTATATTAATGCTGCCGTACTGAAAGTGTTTTTTTTTGTTTTTGTTTTTTTAGAAAAAAGTTAAAGCTATAGTACGGAATTTTCTTTATCAGAATATCAGCTGAGCTCTTTAAAAATTTTCTGTTGGCTTACCGATGATTGGAAATTTGAAGGAATTTAATAATCAATAATCGGGTAATTGATTACATCACATATTTTTACGTAAATGACCTTTTTACAAGTTTTAAAGTTTAAATCCTAGTAAAGATAGTTACTTTTATACGGATTTGATTACTAGATCGTGTTTTTGGTGGTTGGGTTTCAATTGACCACATATCTCAGGAATGGTGGACCTGAGACTGTACAAGACTA